>JAODAL010001374.1:0-234458 GCA_025379985.1 Phyllomedusa bahiana | reverse complement strand
CTGCCTGTGCTGTTGCTGCCGTCCCTCCACACTGTGTAATTGTGTACCATCTGTGGCCTAATCATGCTGCTGCCACCTCCACAATCTGTCATTTGCCACTCTGTGTCCTACTCATTCTGCTGCCAACTGACCACTCTCTCAGTCGACTACCCTGTGGTCTCCTAATGCTGTTTCCACCCTCCACCACTCTATGACATTGCTACTATGTTTGGTTTTCCCCTTCTTTTAATCCGTTAGAAGGAATGAAAAGGACAAACACAACCGATTGTATCTTCGGAGAAGCCATAAGGCTAGTAAGACATGGTCCTTTGTTTGCATCAGGATTGCCTGATGATTAGGTAGCCAAAAGCAGGAGAGGATACAAAACACAGAAGACCTGCAAATATTCACTTTACTTATTATTTTTGGAATCCACTCCTGTTTTTTTTTTTTTTTTTGGCTTTAGGAATGATGGATTATTTACCAATTGAAAGTGGACACTGAAGGATTAAAGGAAGGGCAAAATGATTAGTGACGTCAATGCAAACTTCGGGGGGCTCTACATGTATCAACAATTAACAGAATCACCACAATAAGTGAAAAAATTAACTGTATGCCACAGACAGCAATATCCCAAGAGACTGAACTGGCTGGATTTGAGATGTATGTAGGGCTGAAATACACAAACACTGGATTTGACTCTTGGCCACAGATTAAAGTACCCCCACAGTCTGAAGTTGATGGATTTCAGGCATGTATGGGGCAGAAATACACACACCCTGCATTTGAGTCAAATTCCCCCACAAACAATAGGAGAAATTAACCCTTGGTATAAAGTAGAATGGCCTACAGAGTGAACCAGATGGAATTCAGGCCTGTTTGGGGCAGAAATACACACACCCTGGAATTTATGGAGAATACCCCACAAACTAAAACAAACTAAACAAGGCTGGTTCAGGAACAGGTGTGTATATGACACACACTTGTGAAGGTCTTTCACCCCAGCAGATCAAAAAACAGATTTCTTTTGCACAGAGTGCAATATAGTGCTGCAGCAGCCAGGTGCTTATTGACAAGTGGCAGAATTTAAGATGGCGTCTGTATTTATAGGGCTGTGATGTCACAGAAGCCCAATGGCTGCTGATTGGCTTCATGTTTGCACATGACATTGAGGTTGTTCCTTTCTTCCTTCCATAGTTCTCTGCCCCATGTCATGCCATGTGCTCATGGCCATTTTAGAAAAAAAAGTCGATTAGTTCCCGCGAGTCACCATAAACTTCGCTTTCATGCAGAATCAAATTTTTCCTGAAATTCTAAATTAATTCCACTTCGGATTCGCCCATCTCTATTCAGATTGGATATGTTCTGCTTTAGGACAAGTTTTTCCCTGTTCTCCATCCAAGACTCCGTGCCATATCCTGGAGGTTGTATGAAGTCTTGGTAGCGCTCTGCTACAGCACTGTACACACGCTGTGTTCTCATATATAGGGTTACCGTATGGCCCAGTATTGCGTTGCAATGCTTCTAGGGGAGAAGACCTCTGTATTACAGCACCTAATAGATTCTGTCACAATCTAATTATGAGACATTCCGTATGAAAACCTCTACATGCAGTACAATAGTGCCCCATAGAAGTACTATGTTTCGCTACAATTTAATATGCTCGTACACATAAGTTCTAAATTTCTATAAGGGGTTGTTCACACAGTGTATTTGGACCTGAAAATCGCATCCAAAAAACGCAGCGTCAATCGGATCCAAAACGCATCCAACACGCAAGTGCGTGTTTGGAAACGTTTTGGCTGCAGCAGGATCACACCCTATAGTTTTAAATAGGGTGCCTGCTGCGTCTTTCGGATCAAGAATTGACATGTAAATTCTTAGCAAGGATCCGAAAGACACAAGTAAACGTGCATCGGAGACCACTTGTCTGAACGCCGATGCGTGTTTTTTACGCTGCAAGCAATATAGAATCACACTGCACATAGTTGGATGCGTGTCTGGGTCCATTTAGGGTCTGATAGACGGATCCACACACGCACCTAATAACGTATGTTCACATGGACAGAACACGCCGTGTGAACATATCCTAAGGGGGTTTTTTTGCTCTAAAGATTCCATCTGGTAGGATATTTGTGCTCCACCTTATTCTCCTTGGTATTTAATAATAAGATCATAGATATGGCAATAAATTGCAGTGTTTTATGACACGAAATGCTTGTGGTGAATTAAAAGATATGAGATTTAAAACCATAGCCTAATTTGATCATCTGGAAATAAATAATAGATATTTCAGATATTTCTTTCAAATCTGAGTAAGATGAACTTTGGAAGACACCATAGGATTCCTCAGTTGATATAAAATGTATGTTTTCAGTAAATCTTCCCCTTCAGTGTTTTGGGCAGTTTATCATGTACAGTGGATACAGTAAATACATTCATTCCAAGCCATTGCACAACACCCGGTTTTAACCAGGTCTTATCTTAGCAGGGTGCTATCTGTAATTCCTATTATTTTGGAGGCATAGCGGTGAGCTTTCCTCCATAATAAACTAAGTGTCCAGAAAAGTTTCATGTTGGTACCGAGAATTTTGATGTTCTCTCCTCTTTGCCGTATTCTAAACCAATCTTCTGTATGTTTTAATTTAGTGTTTATTGCACACTGTGTGACATAGATACAGACAGTGCATGTAAGAAAAAAAAACTATTGCAATGAATGCTTTCTATACATCACTGTTTTGTCTGCTTCAGAGATCATGACCCCGAGCAACACTGATTGCTCCTCCCGTGCCCACCAAACGACCCCTTCCAAAGCTTCCCCCCTTATTGCTAGTGACACTTCCCAAAATAACGACACCACAACCGTCTGGATTAAATTGGTCACAGCAGCCGTTTTATTAACAAAGTACAAACATATATAACTTTGCATAAATTAAATAAATAACCTTTATATCTATATAAATAACATAACAAATGTTATACCACTAAAACCCGTAACTGTAACCAGATAACTCCAAAACCATCCAACCAAATCTCACTCAACCAATGAACACCAGTACCGAGGTACACCAACCTATGGGACAGAGGTTTTTTGGAGCCGAAAACGACCTGGCAACCAAATCCCAAATACCACTCCCCAGCCGTACTCCACTGGCTCGGGGGTCCAAAGCCATATTAGATGGCTCACCCAATTCATTCTCCAGGGATACCAGCCTGGAAGAGCCCACCTTCACCAGGCCGAGTCCACCAAACCCAGAGGGAGTCATACCCCGAATGACCCCCTCAGCCAAATAACCTCTTCCAACTCCAAGAACCCATGGCGCCAATGGCCACTATGACAAAGTCAGATCCCTACAAGCGAGACCCACATTCCGACAAAACCCCATCCATAAACCAACTCCCTGCATCTCCTGCACCAATCCTCAAACCGAACTAAATATAGAGAGGGTGGGCAGGACTGCTCTCTCGTGCCGCGCCTTATGGCCGCAGGGTGGTAGGGGCGGTCCTAAATCCACCCGTCACTCCCCCCCCCCCCCCTCCGCCCCTCACCCTTCCTTGACAGACAAACGCACTATAGGTGGGCCATCCGGCACGCTGCTTGCACATGGCAGAGTATGAAGTGTTTATAGTTCTGTACAAGGCTGCCACAAGTAATTTCCGGGCCACCCCATGTAGCTGAAGCATCTAGGCCCCACATCCATTACCAGTTTCTATCTTGCACACTTTCGGAAGCCCCCCCCTTTAAAAAAACATCATGGTCCTGACCGGAGCACTGCTAATTCTGCCCTGATAGTGCCTATGACTGTAGACTACTGCATGCTGGTTCTCTATTATTTGCAGTATTTTTTTTATCCATAGACAGAAGTAGATGCCAAACAAGGGAACAAAATTAAATCCTTCTACAGTAAGAACTCCATGCTTTCTTTGTGTCTACTCCTGTGCTTGGCTTAAAAACCACGTGTTATTACATCCTTTTGGAGATATTTAAAACAAACCCCAATTTTTTTTTTCTGGTTGGTTTTGCATGGTTCTGACAAATCTCTGTATCTCTATAATTGAAGGTAGGGGCCATTCACATGGCATTTTGTTCTCTGTTCATGCTATGTGTCAAGATCCTGTGCAAAAATGGTTCCCGATGTATATTGCGGCAGAGCCATGAAGAATAAGGGTATGTCCACGCGGTGTATACATGCCGCAATACACCGGGTGTTTTGGAGCGACGCGCTGATCGGGGGGGGGGGGGGGGGCATAGACATTCATTGTTATCTCCCTGCGCGTACAATGCGTAATGAGAGCTATGGATTACCGTAATTGCGGCACGCATTTTGCCGAATATAACGCGCAATACACAGCGAAATATGCAGTTAAAGGTGTGCCAAAATAAGCCATGTGAACATACCCTAATAGCACAAACAAAGTTTTATTTGGGCTATTCTTGCTCTATTTTTGAAACATATCGTATAAACTCGATTATAAACCGTTTTTTCCAGCACATTTTTTATGCTGAAAAAGCCTCCCTGGCTTATACTGAGGATTTTGCTGTACTGATTGTGATAACTGCTAGATGAGCTGAAGCAGAGCTGTGTATGTGTGCGTTATATGTGCCTGCAGCTGAGCTGAGTATAATGTGCGTGTAGCAGAGCCCTATGTGTGTAATGTGCATGCAGCTGAGCCGTGTGTGTGTAATATGCATGTAGCTGAGCTGTGTGTAATGTGTGTGTAGCAGAGCCTTAAACTGTATGATTTGGATCACATGTGGTGGATATGCTTCCACAAGCGTCTGACAAGAGTTGGTAGGAATTCTGGCCCATTCCTCCTGACAGAACATTGACTTGGTTATCCTTAATGAGTACCTATCACCTCCACACAAACACACAAAATATAATGGTAGATGAAATTATAAGACGTTTTTCCAGTACATGTCATTAGCAAATCAGAGGGCTCACCTCAGTATTACAAAGGGAAAGATTTTACTTTCACTTTCTTAGCAAAGCTCTTTATGTAGCAGGGATTCTTTCTGTTTATAGATACCAACTGTGCACGGGGAGTTGATATAGCTTCTTGTACAGTGTGATCTGAGTCTCTCACTACATACACTGCAGCAGGCAGCTCTCCTGGATTTAAAGGGCCAGCATATGACAGGTGTTCCCTTTTCCACCTATGACGTTTGGACACGGGCTTTATAGGAATTCCTCTTCTTGCCGTTGGCGCCCAGTTGTTGGTGTCCGTTCACTAGGGACGTCCTTGTGCGCTCTCTAGTGACTACCTTGTCCTTTACGTCAGCGCTTCTGGTCCTGCCTACGTCTATCGCCTATGTTTATCGTACTGATCTGCATCTGCCACGTCCGGTCCTGCCCAGCTCCTTTTCTATGCTCCAGTTTGCCCCGAGTCTACTCTACCAAGTTTTGGCCGTCACCGCTGGGTCCTACGTCGGGGGTAGCAAACTGGGGGATTCCCTGCGGCAAAGTCCGTCCGTCCTTGCGGCGGGCTCCGGTGAATACAAGGGGTCCCTTAGACTCCGCCCTACGGCGTGGTGTACGCCCATTCCTCGCAGTGACCAGAGAATCCACCTTCTGCTCGCTGAACGTCCGTTTCAGTCCACCTTCTTCTCGCTGAGCGTCCATTTCAGTTAGACTTCCTGGCACCTCCTTTCACAGTGGACTCTCCCAGCTCAGAAGCTGTTACTTTGACACAACTGTCAGCATAGTGATCCATCAAGCTGTCATGTGCCGACTTGACCTGACTTCAGAGCTGTCTTAAGCAGCCAGTGCTTTATTTAAAAACTGAATTACAGGTGAAATGCTTTGATTTTTTTAATGAAGCATATTTGAGAAAGTGTTTGTATTCAGGTCTGCTGTTACTTCATGAGGTTTCCCTGGTTTAAACTGTATATGTTAAATAGCGACTGTGACAGATGCGTAACCCTTAGACGAACATGAAATCTGGTTACACTTTTTCATGGCCTATACTATAGATGGATACCATTATAGACTAGGATTGATCAATGCCAATGTGAGACACTGGTTTGATCTGTCACTAATCTGTCACCCATAGGTCGATATGGTATCCCTTTATCTTAATATATATTTCCCCCTTTCTTTTTTATACAGTTTGATAACTTTTATGGTGCTAATCATAAGCTTTAAGCATACAGGAAAGACATCATGTGCATTATAAGATCCCCTTAAAGGTAACGTTATACCTTCGTACCCACCCAAAGCAATTCCCTTGCACCTAAAGTGCATGCCCACTGGCACGATGAGACAAACAAGCTGCACATTGTAGAGCAGCTGAGACTCAGGAAGTGCTGGTACATGCATGCTGGTTGTGGCATGCCCAGGAACAGAGAGAAAAGCAGGACGTGGAGAGGTAAGTATGTGGGACATCAGTGGATTTTCCAACTCCTCCACGAGATCGGCCATCAGGTACTTATTATAGTGTCAGTCATAGAGCACTAAAACAGAGCCATCAATGTTTCAACCCCATATGGGTGCTTATCCCCTTATATCTGTTCCAACCATAGTACCCTTAATATTAGTGCCATCTTGCCCCATAAGGTCTTTAAAAGAAGAAAATATGTACAGATTGCAAATATGGACCTTATAGATCACTAGACAGATAGGATTCATAAGTAGGCAACTTAATTAATAATTGGAATTAAAACCTCTCTCGTAATAAAAAATCAGGAAATCCCTCCAAATTGAAGACGTACTTATACATGTTCAGACTAAACAGAATACAGGTTGAATCAGAAGCCTCTATACTATTCCTCAAGTGAGTGCCCTAGTGCAACCTTTAGTGGGAAAATCACCCCAAAAAGGGCGGTCCCGCCAATCTCAACCTAGTGCACTCTACACCTGCCCTATTTTAGCATATGATTATAACAAAATAAACAGAAATGCTCCTGCAATCATCATCAAGCCGCGTTTAGTTCGACAGAACTCAGTGAGCTGTGTCAAGAGATGACCACTAAGTTAGTTTCTCAGACATTCAGTTGCAGGGTAAATGGGTTTAGGCAGGTGTGTCCTCAGGTAGCAGTTGATCCAGTATGATAACCCAAACTAGTCAGCGTTAGTGTTAGGTTAGTAATAAATCCAGCCAAGTTGCTACTTCCACAACTTAAGATATATATTGCTGCAAGCAGCGGGGCCCCAAGAATTAGATATCCAGTCAGGTTGATGGATAGTAAATCTCTGTTTAATACCAGGAAATACAGGCTTTTTATATCATTCTATACGTAAGCAGTTATTAAGGCATGTATTAAACGATCATTGGTTAATTAACATTGGATGGGATGAGTTAATTAAGAATCACGAGTTCATATTTGGAAATATGTTTCTTGCAAGCCTTGCTTAATTTAAAACTGTCCAAAACCCCCCAAACTGTCGAGCGGTTTATTATGAGGAAGTTTGGGTATCGTAACAACATGTCCAAAATGATTTCTGTGTCCTTAGTCTGCTTGCTTAAGCTGTTAATCCATAGTGAATCCATTTTATATATATCCTCAGTATCATCCAAGACAAGATACATCTTAAAGGGTTTAGTTTTCCTTGCATAAAGCATTTCAAGCTTATAATATCTGATTAACCTGGTTAAGGGAAAAATAGGTATAGAGAGAATAATTCATGCAAAAGTTATATATGAACAGTCTAGATATAATCAATGGATATGAAAAGTACCAACAGAGTTCTAATGTTTTCCTTTAATCAATTCCCACACCTGACAGTCCCCCCTAAAACATTAAACTCTGTTCCCCTTTTCCCTTTAAACTAATTTATGCTAGGATTGATTATGTTGTGTGTTTTAGTGGCTAGATGGACAGGTGGAGCGGGTAATAAACCCGCTGCATCACTGCTAGGCTTACTCCAAGGGGGCGTAACTAAGCGATCGCCGGGCTCTTCTACATTGCCTCTGATGGTGAGGATGACGGGGGTTAACCACTATGACCAGCCAGGTGCTATCTTAGAGCAGTCCTTAGCAGTGACAGTTCGTGGATTGCTAGCAATCCATATTAGGGAAACCTGGAGATTTTTGAGAGCTAATGAATATGTTGTTTTTCTAGAAAAATAAGGGATAAAGACTGATAGAAATTCTAGGGTCTGGAAGCCAAGAACGGTCACTCCTAAAGGAACCTTCATACTTTATTCTCCCACAATCCCCCTTGCAAGTGTCTTTTAAGATATTTTCTAATGCTAGGCTATTTTGGTAGGCCATGATGGATATAGCTTCTAATTGTTCAATTATGTTTTGCAGGATATCTCGGGTGTGGTTTACAAATCTCTATTGGTTATAATGGATACTATTTTTTCCCAAACTACACCTTTGTTTATCTTTTATTGGTGGTATTATTGATTCGGGCCTTGATTCATTCTCATCCCTAGCTTTAAATTCACCAGCCAACCCCCTGGGTCGTTTCCCTTGTATTTTCACACACACCTAAACAACACAAATGTAATAAAGGATAAAGGAGTGATTCGTGATGATTTTGTTGGCTCCAGCTGCTCTCTCAAGGCATGAACTCAAGTAGGTTCTTCCTTCTAGTTTCACTGAGGTTGGGGACACCAGAATAACTTGATATGTTCCTTCAAATCCAGGGAACCTCTCACATGCCTTTTTACCCGTATAAAGTCATCATGCTGGAGCTTATAAATGGTTTGGTCAGAGTCTGAGTCTGGAACAGAAGAAAACACTGAAGTGTGGATTAATTTCAATTCATTACACAAGTTTACAAGTTTAAGACATGTTTCACAATGCTATAATTCCTTTTCCCTGCAATCAACTACCGTATATGGAACTCCCCTAACCTAGTTGGTTCTGAGGACATAGGGTGTGAGACTAGTGGGACTGTCTAAAGGTGTTTCTGTTAGAGTACAGGGCAGTGGGTAGGATTTCTGGCCAGGGGAGAGGTGCTTCCTTACGGGCTTTGAGAATTTGAGTGTGGCACTCATTTTATCGACTTCTCCGGAACTCTGTGGATAATACGGGGTGTATGGGTCAGCCTCTACTAGCTTCCAAATGTCTCTGGTTACTTCCGAGGGGAATCCAGGTCCTGGGTTTGACTCAATAACTTCTGGGATTCCAAATCTGTACATCAATCTTAGCCAGTAAATTTTTTCAGGTTAGTTCTGACAGTCATATTAGGGATTGGGTAGGCCTCAGGCCATCCTAAGAACATGTATTCTCCATTCTTGGATAATTCAATGTAGTTGATCTGAATACTTTGGAAAGGGACTGGCTTGTTGTTTCTTCTGTGTTTAGATTGATTCTTCCGGGTTGCAAGTGACGCATATTTCACGTCTTCTGATAGTTATTTACTGTAATGGGAATTCTAAGTGCTAAGTATATCCTGTTGATTGAAGAGATCATCTGGTTTGTTCTTCTATGTATAGTATTGTAAGCCCATCATACTGCAGCTGGATACAATGCTCTTGGTAAACAAAGTTTGTCATCCTTTCTTCCAGAATCCATCTTGGTGTATCCCTGCTCCTTCTTCCTCCCAACTCCTCTTTTCCTTTGGGTTTATTCGGGCTTATAATTGTTTCATCAGATTAACATTCGGGTTCAGTATGCCCTGTTCTTGGGTCTGTTCTCCATCTCCTTCTTTCCTCTTTCTTTCTTCTTCATTCTTCTTTCCTTCTGTCTTCTTTTCTTCTCTTGTTGGTACATCTACAGCCAACCCTGCTTTCTCTCGAATTACTGGGAGACAAGCCACAGCCTTTGTAGCCTGATATGCGTTGTATATGCCTTTCGCTTCCTCTGTCTCTGTCTTCATGTGCTCTGATCTTCAGGACAGCTACCTTTGCAGGCAACTGGAGAGCGTCCATTAAGGCTTGTAGGACTTCGTTGTTCTTGATTGGCGTTCCACTAGCTGACTGGAAACCTTGCAGGGAGGCCCACTTCAGGCCGAAGTCATGGGCCACTCCAAATACGTAGGCTGAGTCGGTGTATATGTTCACAGTCTTTCCTTCAGCGAGCTTGCAAGCTTCAGTCACAGCCCACCTCGCTATGAGTACATGACAGTCTTTCACAGAGCAGCGTAAAAAGAGGAAGTTGCTTTTGTAACACTTTTGTAACATTTAACAGTGCAAATTGAGCAGCAGAGCAGATGTATAATCAGATAAGATGCAATCAGAAATCACTAAGCCAATTTGTCAAAAATAAAACTGGAGGTAAGTAGCAAGGGCATCGGTCGATTTCAACAGAGGAGACACACCGTGACCGTTATCAGGTGTCGGCTTGAATGGGGACCAGAGTGGACTAAAATAGGCAGTCAGAAACGGAATAAGTCACTGATTTCAAGAGTGAAAATAATGTACTTACCCGTATAATATATGCTGATCAGGCACTTCTGGCTGTCGAGATGTAGAACCACAGTGTGCAATGCCCCAGACTGGCCGACAGGCCTCCTCTGCGGTGTTTCTGCGTTGTTTCCCTCGCTATTCGTTTGAGAGGCACGGCGCCAAATGTTAGGTTAGTAATAAATCCAGACTATATATTGCTGCAATAAGCGGGGCCCCAAGAATTAGATATCCAGTAATGTTGATGGATAGTAAATCTCTGTTTAATACCAGGAAATACAGGCTTTTATATCATTATATACGTAAGCAGTTATTAAGGCATGTATTAAACGATCATTGGTTAATTAACATTGGATGGGATGAGTTAATTAAGAATCACGAGTTCATATTTGGAAATATGTTTCTTGCAAGCCTTGCTTAATTTAAAACTGTCCAAAACCCCCCAAACTGCCGAGCGGTTTATTATGAGGAAGTTTGGGTATCGTAACAACATGTCCAAAATGATTTCTGTGTCCTTAGTCTGCTTGCTTAAGCTGTTAATCCATAGTGAATCCATTTTATATATATCCTCAGTATCATCCAAGACAAGATACATCTTGAAGGTAGTTTTCCTTGCATAAAGCATTTCAAGCTTATAATATCTGATTAACCTGGTTAAGGGAAAAATAGGTATAGAGAGAATAATTCATGCAAAAGTTATATATGAACAGTCTAGATATAATCAATGGATATGAAAAGTACCAACAGAGTTCTAATGTTTTCCTTTAATCAATTCCCACACCTGACATTAGTATATCTTAAAAGGGGAGGGATAACCCTATCCCTCACTCATCAAATCACAGGAGGATTCTCAGGTCACATGCTCAAGTTCAGCATTCAACAAAAGACACTGCGGCTGCGCATGTAGTACTGGCTAATTCAAAGCCAAAAACCTCCCCTGCAGTAACTGTTAAACATACCTGCAACAACCAGCTACATAAATCCTATACCAGAAGTGTACCTACACGCACAATCCACGAAAGATAATCTGCCGCTCTGATATCAGCATCTTCTCCATGCTGCAGCTACACATACTTTCCCTTTGGAAGCAGTGCATGAGCAGTGCGACCGGGTCGCTTACCAGTGTATCCAGTTATCCATACCTGCACACCAACTCACTCATCAGTATGTCAAGTCTTCCACAGGCACCAGCGACCAGCATCAATTGGCAAGTGCTCCACAGGTACCCAGGCTACAAAATTCGTTTCCTACATATAATTTATCCATCACCACATTGTCTCTCTCTTCAAGTATCACCAGATATACCTTGGTCCATACCAACCTTCAAAAGGAAAGTGGCTAAACTGATCAAATTATTTGCAATGTGATAGCCATTCCATTCAAATTGCATAAACGGTTCTCAACCGACCATAATCCAAGTCTAAAAAATGATATCAACAGCAGCAGTATCCCTGTATCCAGCTAATTTTTAACACAAGAAAAAAAGTGACGCATACGTGGATATTTATACATGTAATTGGACATGTTTCAATATGGCGAACATCCAAAGGAAACACCTGAACAAGGATAAGCGTACCCCTGGAAGCGAAGTGTTGTCTACAGAAAACATGTATATGATAAATTATCATTCAGATGCAAGCGGGGAGACACAGTTGATCTTAAAAATCCACTGGCACTACCTTTGCAGGATAAATTTGTCCCAATTACCACCCCTTAACGACTAAGTAACCAAATTGATCCCTATAAAAGGAATTGAGTCTTCCATTCAGGGGCGTAACTACCGGGGTAGCAGAGGTAGCAGTTGCTACGGGGCCCCTGCGCTTAGGGGGGCCCCGGGGCAGCTGCTACCGCGTCCGCTATCCCGGTAATGCTGCTCCTGGGCCCGCCGGCAGTGAACTTAACAGTTCACTGCGGCGGGCGGGGAGCTGCGGGGCCCTGCGCATACTCCCTCTGAACGCCCGGGCCCCCTGGCCCGAGCATTCAGAGGCAGCGCTGGCTGGAGCTAGCAGTACGGAGCGCCGATCGCTCCGCTCTGCTACTTCCCCTGCCGGCGCTCTGTGGTCACGTGGGCGTGCGCGGTAACGTCACATCACCGCGCCGCCCGAACTGAGCGCAGAGGCTGCAGGGAGAGGAGCAGAGCGAGCGGCGCATCGGGGGAGCGTGGACCGAGGTGAGTAAGTGATTTCTTATTTTACCTACCAAGCAGCCTACTCCCCCATATGCATGCCTATACTCCCCCATATGCCTGCCTATACCCCCCCATATGCCTGCCTATACCCCCCATATTCCTGCATATACCCACCCATGTCTGCCTATACCCCCCATATTCCTGCCTATACCCACCCCCATATGCCTGCATATACCCCCCTTATGCCTGCCTATACCCCCCATATGCCTGCCTATACCCCCCATATGCCTGCCTATACCCCCATATGCCTGCCTATACACCCCCATATGCCTGCCTATACCCCCCCATATGCCTGCCTATACCCCCCCATATGCCTGCCTATACCCCCCCATATGCCTGCCTATACCCCCCATATGCCTGCCTATACAGCCCCCTATATGCCTGCCTGCCTATTCATCCCCCTATATGCCTGCCTGCCTATACAGCCCCTATATGCCTGCCTGCCTATACAGCCCCCCTAAATGCCTGCCTGCCTATACAGCCCCCTATATGCCTGCCTGCCTATACAGCCCCCTATATGCCTGCCTGCCTATACGCCCCTATATGCCTGCCTGCCTGCCTATACGCCCCCACATGCCTGCCTATACAGCCCCCACATGCCTGCCTATACAGCCCCCCATATGCCTGCCTGCCTATACAGCCCCCTATATGCCTGCCTGCCTATACAGCCCCCTATATGCCTGCCTGCCTATACGCCCCCATATGCCTGCCTGCCTATACGCCCCCATATGCCTGCCTATACGCCCCTATGCCTGCCTTACAGCCCCCACATGCCTGCCTTTTACAGCCCCCACATGCCTGCCTTATACGCCCCATATGCCTGCCTGTCTACTTATATGGGGCCCCTTTAGCTACCTAAACCCTACCTATATGGCCCCTATAGCCCACCTAACCCCTGTCTACCTGTATGGCTCCCTATAGCTACCTAAACCCTGCCTGCCTATATGGGCACTCTATTGGCTACCTAAAACTTGCCTATTTGGGGCCCCATATATCCTATCTAAACCCTGCCTGCCTAAATGGACCCCATATAGCCAGGGGGGCAGGTGCTGGAAAAGTCAGGATTCTAAGATATTTGTGTCTAAATCTGCAGGGACAAGTGGTCGGGAGAAGTCATCATGATGGCGAACTGGACCGGATGCAGAACAAAGGGGAAAGTCAACAAGAAACGTCTCCTGTGAGTTACAAGATGTAACAACACTGTAATCACTTATATGTCTGCACAGGCTGTGTACACTGTGTACCACTATATGGTCACTGTATGGAGGTAATATACAGTCTGCAGAGCCTGTGTACACTGGTTTCAAGCACTCTATGGTCCCTGTCTGGTGGTTATATACAGTCTGAGGGGCCTGTGTACACTGGTGTCTACAACTATATGGTAACTGTATGGTGGTTATATACAGTCTGCAGAGCCTGTGTACACTGGTATATACCACTATATGGTCACTATAGTATCATATATATTATTATTATTAGACAGTATTGGTCTTTGTAGACTGATCAGTAATAGTGTAGGGTATTATTCAGTCACTATGTGGTGGTAATTTGTGGTCGTGTTCTGGTGGTATAATCAGGTCCTTATGTAATAGCGTTATTGGTAATGCTGGTCTTAGTATAGTGGGATTTGTTTGGTAGCAGTATGATGGTGAGATGTATGGTGAGGTATTTGCCCCTTGTATTAGCTACATTATCTAACAGCATGTCCTGGTACATGGTCGTGGTCAGGGAGGTGGGCGAGGGGGGGGGGGCATCCAAAAGTTTGCTTTGGGGCCCTGGCTTCTCTAGTTACGCCCCTGCTTCCATTCCTTGATGCTTTTCACTCATATGCCACGCAATGGGAGTATCCACATATCTTCAGATATCTCCCATATCATCACCAATCCGCCTTCGAAATTCACACCTCGTCTTCCCAACATAGTTAAGGGTACAGATCGCAAGATAGATGACTGCAACCGACAAACAGTTGATAAAGTGTTTTATAGGGTGCCATTGTCCGGTGGTTAAACTGACGAAGTCTTTGCAGTTAATGACCCACACCTAAAGCTCCCTATGGGTCTTCTACCTAACCAGCAGTTATCACGGGGTATCCCCAAAAAATTCCTTCGTACCAATCTATCCCTCAGACTCCAGCCCCTCCGAAAAGTTATATGTTGTCTCCCTGTTAAGGTCATTCTTAACTCATAATCCTGTAGTAGGATATTACAATATTTATTAAAGATCTCATGGATTTGGTAGGCCTTAGAGTCAAAGAGACATATGATGCGAAGATCTGCCCTGCTACCTGTCATGTCTCTTTCATTTTGTCTTTTTTTTTAGTAGTAGTCAATAAACTGGTTCAATCTTGCTCATTTGCAAATTTAAAGGCTTGTTTAGGAACCTTTTGGGGATATCCTCTCCTTTCAAATCTTTGCTGAAGCTCAGAAGCCTGAGATCTAAACGTCATCATATCTGAACAGTTCCTCCTAAGGCAGAGAAATTGCCCCGAGGGAGGACAACGCTCACCTTAGAAGACTGTTAATCGCTGTCTTTTTTTTTTTATATACTTTTGGACAGAGGGTTATCTGATTTTTTTTTTAAATCAATACATCCAAGAAGTGTAGGGTGTATTTGTTAATTTCATGGGTGAATCAGAGACCCACCATGTTAACATTGAACACGTCATCAAAGGCAGAAAAACTTGCCTGGTCTCCTCGCCACAAGATGAACATATCATCTATATAAGATGATGAAACCTGGACATGGTTATGATGGTGTTCAAGTTCATTTGAGTAGACAATGGTGTCCTCCCACCAGTCCAGGAACACATTTGTATATGTGGGAGCACAAGGGCTTCCCATAGCTGTGCCCCTGAGCTGGTGGTACACCTTCCCATCAAACAAGAATATATTGTTTTCAAGCACAAATGGTAGGAGGGAGATAATAAACTCATTATGACATTTATAATGTATCCTCCTTGACTCCAAAAAATACTTGACTACCTTTAGCCCTTTATCATGTGGGATAAAGGAGTAGAGGGCCTCTACATCCACACTGGCCAAGTAGGTCTCATTGTCAGTGATAATCCCATCAATTTTGGATAACAAATCAGATGTATCCCTGAAAGTATCCATAAAGTATCACAATTATTGTTATTTTAGAAAAAATACACCTGAGGAAATGACATAACTACATTTAAATACATCAAATGTCAATACAGAGATCTATTAAATACAAATACTTAGGACTGCAAAGGGCTTGTTGTTGGATTTTACCATATTTTGTGTGGATTCCCATTTACTACAATAAGACACTTTTCTGCATGGAATTCATGCAAAAAGCATCTCCCATGTTTAGAGGAAAGAAAGTTTCCATGCAAACATAGAAATCGATACTTTACTGTAAGGGAATGTTCATACAGTTAATTTGTACGCTCATTCTGGCATGGATTTATTGTTGAAACTGCACTAAAATAAGTGTCAAACTCTGACCTTGGGCAATACATTACGTGGAAATCCCTAAAGAAGCATTTATGCTATCTATCATACATGAAAAAACTTTGAGATTCTCGGTTCACATATTTTGATCAAAAGATGTTTAAGCTGCCCACGACTTTCAACGTGATCTCAAATAGGGCAGTCCTATACTATCTTTTACCTCTCAATAGAGCCACATCCAGGCCTCTCACTGGGTCCACCGACCTCCTTTATCCAGAGAGAAAAAAACAAAAAAAAACAACCAACCTGCAAGCTGCACCTCTTATGACAGCCTGTTGGAGTGGGCAGGTGCAGAAAATCAAAATGGAGGCACCCTTTCCTCCCCATATAGGTTAAAATCAATATACACCAAATATAACGTATGGTTCTGCACAAAAAACACTTCTGAAAAAACATATGCAAACTCTGACCTTTACCCACTCCACACTGTTTCTAATGGAAAATCAGCATCTCCATGCATGCTGAAAGAAGGGAGTGACATATCAAGACCTGAGGCTGGTTCGGAGCTAAATGTAAGGGCTGAATCCTAACATGGTATATGAAGGCTGAAATCTGCCTCCAAATTCAGCATCAAATCCATGTCAAAAATTGAAAATCAGCATGGATTTTACACATGGATTCTGCCCTGAATCAGCGCTGAAAACCAGCAGTGTGGACATATCCTACAAAGCGCAGTGAGACCCTGGATATCTCTGCCAGAGGAACTTGCCATGGTGAACCCACTAAAGAGTTCAGAAAGAGTCTGAATGTGTTAACTGAGTGGTACAATATTACTAGATTACCAAAGACATTTGAGCCAAGATTTAATTCAGATTTAAAAAGATTTTTTTTTTCCACTAATATTAGGAAATTTGTCTTCTAGCTCACGGAGTTTTCGCCCTTCTGTGGATCAACACTTTGGGATAATAGGTTGAGCTGGAAGAACGTATGTCTACTTTCACCATGTTATGGATCACACCGCCTCTTAATCTAAGCCACATACCCTATCTTCTCATCTATGTATCGAGGCATAAAGGAGGGTGGGTGGCTGTGTGTCTTGCAGGCCACCCTAGTCCCTATCCCTCTGACATTGATGGCTCAAGCAGCAGAAAGAGACCTTTATTTACAGATCTGTATGTATACAAGCACATATACTATGTGCTAATCTAAAGGCAGTGGGATAAGCGTCACTCCCTGCCACTCAGGGCCATCTTATCCATTGGGCACACTAGGCGAGTCCCCAAAAACATAGAGGCCCCAGGTAGTGACGGTATACTCTGGGATTTCAGTACATAGGCTCTAGGTTCCTGCGTCGCCGCTGCTTATTTAGTTATTTTTATGTTCCTATGACATGCAAACAGCTAAGAACCAGCTAAGAACCATGCTAAGCCAGGAGTCTTGTAGCTGCTCCTCTAACCCTGCCACAGGGGGTAGTTTCTTGTTAAGGCTTGCAGTGCCTTACAAGACATCAGAAGGGTCTTCTGAGACCACTGGCAGTTGGGGGGGATGATATAATGCGTGTTGTGCTGGGGGGTGGTAAAAGACAGTGCCACATGTGGTGTCACGGGTGGATGTGGCTAGAGACATGGCCTGGTGCAAAGTCATGTACTTGGGCAGGACCTACTGCACTGCTATGCCTGGGGGGGCCATAAGGCTGATATAATGGCCCTGCTGCCTCTGCTATTGGGCCACCGATGTCAGAGCGATAGTAGTCAGGGTATCTTTCTTTCCCCTGACCGTTGTCATGATTTAAGGCACAGGTGTCAAACTGCCGGCCCTCCAGCTGTTGGGAAGCTACAACTCCCATCATGCATTTGTATAATCTATAACAGTGGGCATGATGGGAGTTGTAGTTTCCCAACAGCTGGAGGGCCGGCAGTTTGACACCCCTGAAGGGATCTATAATCTGGAACATAGTTCTCAAAATCTCAGTAATACAAATGGGGACAGGGTAGTGGTTGATGCTTGAGGCAGTTGAACGCTGTGTGGGGCACATATGAGACTTGTCCATGAGATGTCCCTTTTTATGTGGAAGTGTCAGTTCTCCTCTGAGACAGTCTCTGATTACACACGGGCATAAATGCTTTGAAAAGAAAAACCAACAATCAAAGTTACAGAATCCGAGGATCAAACCATGTTGTTGTCTTTAACAGTATAAGCCAAGCAGAGGAGGTGGCCAGGCAGTTTTTATCTGCCATCAAACCCCTCGACCGCTGTTCTCCGGAGAGAATCCCTACAGACAGCAATGCTGAAGTGAAATGTCAGCACTTACTGCCTGTTCTGCGCCTTTCTTCTGCCAGTCTTCCTTTCCTAGGGCCAGTCACATGAAGAAAAGACGTCATCCAATCATTGTCAGCACCAGGAAACTACCCCTATTTTCTTCACAAAAGCACCCTGCTAATTAACAGCGGAGGACCAGAGAGGCTGCCATCACCGTTGCCATAGCAATTGTATGGCTCTATTTAACGGCCAGCTGGTCGTCTTTTGTTGCTACTGGCAGCTGAGGACTTAGTTTTATGTGACTCGTGGACCACATATGTCCCCATTAAACAGTCATTTCACCAGAAAATATCACACCTAAGGGATCAGCATGAAAAATACAATGTAAAGCAACAAAGGCTATTCACAATGGACTACCTGCATGAAACGTGCCATAGTCCAATATTTGTTTTATGAATACAAAATATTGAAAACACTATAATATATCAAACTATTCTTCTCTAAACACAGATAAGTGTTTGGTTTAACAGGAGCTGTGTATTCCGCGTGAAATAAAAAAAATGTTAAGTTTTGGGGGTCAACCTCCGCTCTGGTGTCAATGCTCTGCGTCTCCTATTATACCCTCATGTCGCAGTCACGGGCAGCATTTGTGCTGCAATATTTTCATCTCCTTTTTTTAAGCTTTTTTTTTTTAATTCAGTGTGGCATGTTTTTCCCAAAGATTCCCATTCCAGTGGAAATAAACAGTTAAAAAAAAAACCTACAGAAGTGAGTGCACTGCAATACAGATCTGTAGAAAAGCTGGGTGCATTTCCTCCTACGGAATGCTGAAGCCGCACAGTTTTTTTTACATTTTTTATTTTTTTTAATCCAAAACCAATGGCATCTCAACATAAAAGTATAAGGGAAAGACTGAGGCTGCGCGCACACGTCCGGCTTTTTAGAGGCAGTTTCTGAAGCCAAAAGCAAGAATCAATTTAAAACAAGGAAATCAGTCTTTCCTTAACCAGTTCCGGACCAGGCACATTTCTCTTTTCTGTAGTACATGCTGGTTTAAGCGTTATAACACTTGACCCTGGGCAGCGCCTCCCTCTCGCTGCTTTTAGACCACTCACCACCCCCCAATTCCTTCACCCTCCAATAAGACACTGAGACATGATTGGATAAGGGGGCCACAGCAGCCATTTTATTAAACATACATATAAAATAACAAATCACTTCATGCAAGGGAAAAACTTCACCCACACCCCATGCGCTCAACCCTCATAATTCCTCCAATTAACCTTCCATAATTTTCCCGAAAAAATTTGGGGGCAGGCCCCTTGGAGCCGTATGTCCTTTTCCACCACCAAGGTCTGGCAACAAACCCCTTGTTTCCCCCTCCTTTTTTTACCCCCAGCCGTCACCCCCGGTTTCGGGGCACCAATAGCCCCTCAGCGGCCAATCTTTCCACAACTTCTCCCAAAGGACCCCGCCCTGGGGAGCCCCAACCTTCCCCAACCAGTAACCCCGAAATTGGGAGCCAAGCTGAGCCTACCCCCCACATTTCCCCGACACCAAGGACCCCAACCCGCCCAGTTTCACACGTAAACACCTTACGTGCGCGACGCCCCCCACGCCCCAAAAAAGCCCTCTCGTTCCCCCGAATGTCCCAAACCAAGATCAAGCCCGATCGCATTCAGTGCACCCCACCCCTACCCAAAAATTTCCCTCCTTCCCCCTCTCAAGTTCTCTATGCCTAACCAAAAAACCCCCATTCCTAACAACAAATGAAAGCAACTGCCCAAATTTAACTTTATCCTACCCTGTTGATGCCACCCCCGAATCTGCGTACCCCCAAGAAACCTTGGCACTAATTGCCCAAAATAAAACATCAAATCTGGATACAAAACCCCACAGCCCAACAAATCAATCTCAATCCCAATAAATTCCCCAAGGGGGAACGCAACCCCAATCATTCCCCCCCAAATGAAACGCAACAAATATCCGGGGCACGCCCCGCCACAAATTTTTGGAATTCTGGTAGCACTTGGTTTCCAAATCAAACCCCTTTCCCCAATCCACCGCCCCAAACCACTCTTCTGGAATCCCAGTTGCCGACCACTTTTCACGAAAACGCCCGCTCGGGCGCCCCGTGGGTAATAAGAGGGCCAAAGACCCAAAATTTAGGCCTGACCTGAAATAGAAAAAAACAAGAAAAACGGGGAATACCAAAATCAAAAATAACCTACTGACTCACTCTGCCCCCCTGGCAGTAACCCCCATTTGGAACAAATACCTGCCCCTTGATCTTCAGATCAAATGCGGGCGGATGTACAATCGGTATCTGCCCTGAATCCCATCTCCCTTTTTTTGCTACCCCTGGGCACCCAAAAACCCCACCCAGCCGCCCTGTCGCTCCCCCAATGCGAAAAAATTTGGCGCAAACTGCGCCGGGATCCAAGCCGAGCCAGACAAGAAACGCCGAAAAATAGCGGTGAACGGGAACCTGGAAAAAAACCTCCCCTGCATGCACCAAGGGGAAAAGGGCCCTTTCCCCCGCGTAATCTCATATAACGCCAGGCACCGAACGGGGCACAAAATTGCCCCACTAACCGACCCAGACGCACTCTCTTGCCCTTGCCCTTTTATCAGTCTTGGACCGCCGTAAAAAAACCATGGGGCCTCGGGTTCCGTTGCACACCCGGTCCTGCAAACCCCCAGCCACTTTCTTACTCGGGGATACCAGCTCCTAATCCTTAACCCCCCAAAAAACGCCAAAAAAAAAACAAGCAAATAAGCGACTTCAAAGTCAGAGAACAAACTACCAACTTATGCCCCAATCGCTCATAATTTTAAAAACCACCGGGCGCCGCTGACCGAACCCCTATGACTTCCCCGCCCAACCCTTCAAGGCTTGTACTACAAAAAATTTTTTTGTCACCCCCCATCCCCCCCGACTTTAAAAAAACCAAAGGCAAAAGCCGATAACACCTCGCACCCTGGAAACCGACCATCCTTCATTGATCACATGACCTACCAACAAAAAAAGGCCGCCGCCCCTATCCCCATCCGAACCACATACAATGCCCTCCACCATCGCCCCATAGGGCCCATAAAACGAATGGAATCCACGACCCGGGGCCAACGATGATCTAACAAGCGGTTTGCTGTTTCCCAAAACCACGTCCATAATTCTCTGGGCTTTCCACCCCCACCGCCGCGGCTTCCGGCGCCATTTTCCGAAAACGTTCCCGTAAACGAACAAAGCGCCCAGCCAAGTCATTCTTCACCCCTGAACAGCGTTGCTACTACCCACGCGTTCAAACCCAAAACAACCAACACAAAACGCCTAAGCAAGCAAAGACGGGGAGAAGAAGCTGATGGGGAAATTTTAATGGCCTGCCCCCCGGGTTGTCACAAAAAACCCTGAATTTTTTTTTTCCTAAAACGCCCCCCCCAGAGTTCAAATGACAACAGATAGGGAATAACCCAACAAAGCCAAATTCCTGACCAGCCCCAGTTCGGCCCATTCACGGCCAACCCCGGGCGCCTTCTCCTTGGCAAAAAACCCCAAAAACCCAAATGCTCCCACCGCATCCGTAAAAACCTCCACATCTGCATTACTAAAAAGCCTTGTCCAAAATAATTGATCGCCCGTTAATGTTTCCCAAAAAAAGACTCCAAACTCTCAAAAACATCCTTCTTCCTGCAGATATTCAATAAAATGATGCGGGGCCCGAACCCCCGCTGTTCCCTTTGCAACCGCCGCGAAAAAACCCTCCCCATTGGCTAATGCACACCAAAAAATTTTAATTTTTCCCAACAAGGACTGTAAATCTCTCAATTTACCTTTTTACACGCCAGCGCCTCTTTATCCCCCCTAATGTCCACCCCAAATTTTTTTTCCGGGAGGCTACATTTCCTCAATTCCGAATTGATCCCAATACCCAAAAAATTTATAAACGTAGTTGGGCCCTCCGTCTTATCTGGGGCCAATGGGACCCCCCAAAAAACCTTTCCACCCATTGCACGATGCCAACAGCACCCCACCCTCTGAGTCCCTTGGGCCATGCAAAAAAGTCACTAGAAAAGAATTAAAAGAGACAAAACCCGAAACACCCTACAACCCCCTTCTAAAAAAAAACTAAAAGCTTCAAAGTAGAAGCATAAAAGGAACAACCCATCGGAAACACCGATCTATAAAAAACGCCCCCTTTCCCCTAACTCCCACAAAAGGCCTACCGGTGCACTGGCAATAATCTAAAAGCGGGCCAAAGTCCGTTTTTGCCAAGGGCTTTTCCCGTCCATGCAAAACCCAACCCAACGAACGCCCCGTCAAATGACGTATAAAACGAGCATAACTCCATAATCCCCCTCGTTTACCGATGAACCTTTCGGAAACGACAAATGGTGAATTAATCTAAACTTATTGGGGTCCTTTTTTGGAACCCTCCTAGTGGGGAGACCACCATCCGGCAGCGGAGCACTGAAAAGGACCCGCCATCCTCCCATGAAACCTCCTTTTTAATTTCTCAGCTACTACCTCTGGTGTAGCAATGCCGATTTCAAATTTTTAACTAAAAGGGGACCTGGGTGCTGGTACGGGATCGAAACCCCCCATCCTGGGAAACCCCCCCCAACAACAAAGCGCCCCCTGTCGGATACCTATTAGGGAAAGGCACCATCGCGAGAATGTTTTCCCGGTGTCACTCCCTTGCAAGGACCAGCTCCCTTTCCCCTTTTTTTACGCAAACACCCCCCATGAGCCGTGAGATCGCACTACACACGGAAAACAGACATTGCCTGAACGACAGTTTTGCTCCAAATTTTCACTGACTGTCATTAAATTGCCACAGCCCCCGGCCTTAAAACCCCCTTTGGGGCCCACTTCCTCCTGACCCACCCTCCCCGCTGACTAGAGCCCCCGGTCCACTTTAAAAAGGGGTGCCCAAAAGCGTCGGCGCCATACCCTCAAACCCCAGCCCATGCTTTCTGATCCCAACGGGTCGAAACCGAACCCTTTTCCCCCCTGACGAAAAATTTTTCGTCGTAGCGGAGCCATGCTTGTCCCCCGTAAACCCCTGTGCCCCACCAATTGCGTCCAATAACAGAAAAGGGCGGGAAAAATGTTCCGGAGACTTTTCTCCCAAAGACACTCGCCAAAATGGGGAAAGCCTGCATCCAATTCTGAAAAGTCGCGGTATCCAAAACCCCCACCTGCGCTTTTCTTCCTCTTCTTTTTTTTACCTCCCCCTCTTTCCCTTTTGGAGTTTTAATTTTTCCCAAAGGCAAAAGCGAAAAGATTTTGACATATTCATCCCGCCCCAAAACTTTTCTTTTACTTCCTTTTTTTTAAAAGACCCCCAGCGGCCCTCAAAACAAACATAGACCTCCCTTTTTTCCCCATCATCCAGTCGAACCCTATCGACTGATTCCTGTTCGGTCTGAACCACCGGTTACCCCCGACCTATTCCCGGGCCCACTACCTACTCCTAAACTCCTAACCCCAAAGGCGGGAAACCCAACCCCCCCGATGATGGTACCGCCAACTCCACCCGCCACCGGGGAAATGTTGGCTAACCCCCCAGGGAGACCCGGAAATGAGCCAAAAAAATTCGCAACTCCCGGGTAACTCCTGCCACCCCTTTTCCCCCCGCCCCCCCCGGATGAAACCCACCGCCGATCCCTGTGAAAAGACCCCCCACCGGCGACATCACAAACATGGATGAATGCCCCCCACTCAAGGGGGCTGTGATCCCGCCGCCGCTCAACCGATCCCCGAATCCTCCTCCGTGTCCTAAGTGGCCCGCCTGGGGCTCGCGTCCTGGGCTCCGACCGCCGACTCCTGCCGACATCACCTCCAAGAACCTGACGGCCCGCTCCCTCCTAAGACCCCCGGGGTCCCCGTGTGCAAAACCCAAGGACCCAAACCCCGCCAGGCCGGCCCCTCCACCAACCCTCCCATCCCGTCGTGTACTCCTGGTGTCCCCCCGAACCGCCCTCCTCGGGACTGTGCTGAACTGGGCCCCCCCTGGCGGGGCCCCCGCCACTCACCCAGTGGCACCCCCGTCCCTGGGAACGCCTGACAGGGAAACCCCAGCAGACCCGCCCCCGGGCTGGGACGCCGCCTCGCGCTCCGCTGGGGCCCCTCGCCTATCGGATTCCTCCCGTCGGGCCCACGCGACCGGGCAGTGGAAAAGGCCACTGACCGGAGGGTCCCAAGAGGGGCTCCTACGGGGGAACGCGGGCCCTGGGGTAACCTCCGGGGGGAGACCCCGGAGGGCCCAGTCCGACGCCCCCCCCGGCAGTGACAGGGCCCAGTGAAACACACAGGACAAAACTGCAGGGACGCTGTCCCCCCCCCAGCGAGCGCCCCACGGACCTGCTCACACCATGCCGGGCCCAGCTCTCCACCCCCCCGCAACTGCGCCGGATCCTCCCGCCTGCCTCCCCCCCCTGTGTCAGCAAAACATTTCTCCTCAAATTTTACCTCAAAATACCTCCGGAAGGGGCCGCGCGGACAGAGTGAGACAGCACTCACTGCTCTCACTAACAAACCTTGGCTATTCCCGCCGGCACGGGGCTCGGCTTTTTTATGCCGGGCCCCCTTAGCGTGACGCGCGAACCCCGCCCCCCACCTCATGACGCGACGGGGGCCCGGGTCATGGGGGCCTCCCCCTAGGGCTGGGCCCCCCTTCCGGGCCCCCCCCTTTCTTGCACTCGGTTAGTCTACTAGTTTTTTAGCTTTATCGCCTTTTTCCCATGATATGAAGTAAAAAAGTAAGAAACAGTCTGTTTTTCTGCAATTCATTTGCTTTAACAGCCAAAGTGGTGCTGAAATAAGTTTTGTAACTGTGTCACTTTTGCATCATGGATCTTCATATATATTTAGGCAATATAAAGTTTTAGGGTATATCATATCCGATTTTCAGGCTAATGGGTGCATACGTCCCCGCCAATAAAAGCCTGCTGCTTCGAAGTACTAATAAGGGTAATGCCGGGAAATTAGCCTTATCGTCATCAGGGCAGGGCTAAAATTAGCAGTTTGGGCTGTTTGTATTAATTTTAATAAAATTTTATTTTGTGTGTGTGCCCCATAAGGTCAGAGTGCCCCATAAAGTCAGATTTTAACATCGCTTTCTTTTTTTTTCTCTGTTTTCCTTTGTAAGTAGGAGAATACCTGATATAATAAGTCCACACAGCATATGTCAAAATGGCATCTAGAATCTGCATGTTGACATTGCTGGACTACAGCAGAATTGCGTTTTTTGGCTCAGTTTTGCACAGAAGCCGCAGTTGGTTTCCAGATTTGTCATTTGCCCCGTATATTCAATGTATAGGGCTATCGGCAAATCCGAGCGGAATCCGGATGAATATACAAGCTGTTGCTTATTTCATCGGATTTTAAACCCACCAGTGTAACATTTTTCATTGCTGTCTATGGAGCACAAGGTACCGTCGGATTTTCGGCAGATTCAAAATACCGAATCCGCCGAAATTCTGACGATATTCCAATGCTGTGTAGACATAACTTTAAGACCCAGCAGCATCTGTAACTTCTGAGCCCCAGCAGTCACAAAACCGCTGGCACTGGGAAGCTAGTCTGTATATACAGCGATTGTTGGTCGTATGAGCATTGAGTATACATATAGCAATGTGGAAGACAGGGAAGGTAATAAACTATCACTGTCTTCTCAGTGAAGAGGTGGCTATTGCTGATAACTGGCTCTACATGTCCATGCAGAGATATAAAGCCACTGGCCGGACGTTTATATTCAGTTGGCGTCGGGAAGGAATTTTTTTTCTAAAATTTTGCTTCTACCTCAAGGGGGTTCTTGCCTTCCTCTGGATCAACACTATAATAGGTTGAATTGGATGGACGTCTGTCTTTTTTCAGCCTTACAAACTATGTAACTATGTTGTAACGTACAAATTTTGCAGTATGGTCAAATATGATGTGAACCTAGCTTTAGGATTGTTTAACATGTTGAGATTATGCAAAAAAATAAAAAAAATATGTATATATAATATATATATATAATATATAAATATATATAACAATAACAGCAGCACACAAAAATAGAATACGTTTGAAAAAAAACTTTCTTGCTTAAAAAAAAACAAAAGTATTTATGAGGTTGCTTTGTTCACCGATAACCTTTTGGCGGCAAAATTGCTTAAGGCCTGGGGTCTAGCCTTCGACTATCAACAGAGGCTACCTCTATGCGGGATGGGTCATCGCATCTAGGCGTTTACACTAACTAGGCTATAATTTCTCTTGTGTGTCCATCAGACCTACTTTCAGGAAATGTGAAGGCGAGCCCAGCTACAAAAAAGCACTGCACTGATTAGAAAAGTCTGTGTAGAAAGTTGGTGGAGTGCTAAATAACAAGACAGGGGCGAAACAGATGCCCGTCCCCTCCTATTTGTAATAGTCACAGACTCACACAATATTTAGTTTCAGTCACCCTCCAAAAATTTAATGGGGTGCACGCTGTGGACGGCTGTAATCTAATACACAAAACCAATGAACAGCATCACGAACAGAAAAATAGAATATGTTGAAAAAGACTTACTGCTTAAAAAGACAAAAATATAAAAAAAAGCTTTATGAGGGTTCTTTGTTCACTACTTTCTGCGTAAGAATTGCTTGTTATGTGTATATTAGATTACATGCCGTCACAGCGTTCGCAGCCCAGCATTTAAAACACCTTAACTGGCTAACGACCATGTGTGTGTGTTGCGACATTTGGCTTTTTTTTTTTTTTTGGGTGTATGCCGCCTATACGTCCAGGAGTTGTTTTGGGGTTCACGCACGCTGGACATGCTATGAGATACCGTTCCTGGGGGAAGGATTCGCCCGAACTTCTAAATAGAGTTTGACGGCGATCAAGCGCAGCGGGGTGTAGGCTTGTATATTATTAGGCTGATGCATCCCGCACGCGTCGCCCCGACCCCTGGATCGCTCCAAGGGGAGGGAGCCGGTTAAGGCCGCCGTTCAATTATTCCCCATAGCGACGATGCGGTTCGGTTCTCAGCAATAAACTAAGTGGGACTGAGCGCCGGAGGAGTATCGCTTCCTCCTGCGTTCTCGTGTCGGCGGCAGGCAGCGCTACCCGAGATTGTGGGAGAGAGGGCGTGGGGTGGCTGGATCGGGGCGACATCCGTGGACCAGCTCCTGGCTCTCTGAGAGACAAGCAGGGAAGGCAGAAATGCCTTCTCGGTTAGTTGTCTGTGAACGTCACGATGCCGCTCACCACGACCGTACCCGGGCCCTGTTGTCATGGCCCTGGATCGTGACTGACAGTTGTCATAGGAACCAAACATAGTCAACAAGCTATGGCACTGATTCCATAGTTGAATGAGAGTATACTAAAGACTCTCTCATTCAAATCGCCCTATGGGGAAAGTAAAAATGAAAAAAAAAAATGTAAAAAAGTAAAAAAAAAAGATGAAATACAAGTAAAAACACGACACGACGAAAAGAATAAAATATATAAATACTGTACACCGCACCTTTTCCCCTTTACACAACGCCAATACGCGGCCCCAAAAAAGTGCAAAAATAAATAACGTAAACGCCATATTTGCGTATTCCGCCCGGAGCGTCGTAAACGACCCTGCCCCTAATAAATCTGATCATGTTTAATTAACCTCTGTCACCGTGAATCGCCGTAAAAAAAGAAAAAAAAAAAACTAATCACAGAATTACGAATTATTGTTCATAACGGTTCTCTCCTGCATCGGGCACATAAAATCGGAAATAAATAAGCGATCAAAACTCCTAGAGAAACGCCATAAAGTTGTAGGGCCAATGATAAAAGACAGTCAGATCTCATCCCCTGCAAAAAAAAAAGTCTTAATACATAGCAGCTCGTATACTTGGAAAATAAAAAATGTATAGCTCTCAAGAATATAGCGATGCATAATATATTTTTTACACACTAAAAACACTATTTCTTTTTTTTTAAAGTGCTTCCAACATAAAAAACACTATATAAGAAGGGTAATATGCCATATCTGTAACGAACCCTAAAGAGTAAAGCTACACTATTCACGTGATACCTGGCAACGGTGATCACTTTAAAAATAAAAAACACTTACTAGATTGGCTAGTATTTCTTCTCTCCTGGCCTTCTGCAAAAATATGGATTAAAAGCGATACAAAAAGCCATGTCCCTCGCCAAAAATGATACTAATAAAAACGTCAACTCATTCTCTCAAAAAAAGACTAAGTCCCTCACATCAGAACCACCGCTCGCAGGCAGCTTAGAAAAATTTAAAGTTATGGCTCATCCAGACCTAAGGCGACTGGCAAAAACTATTTTCCTGGTTGACATTAAAAGTGTTTTTACTTGTAATCAAAAAGCAGTAAAACATAAAAAAAATGATACTATTGGTGTATTCATTAGAAATCGGTATTGACGTCTGCTGAGTAACCGAAGCTATCCCATAGTCATATTATACCGTACAGTGAACCGCTAAAAATAAATAAAAATAAAAAACACTCACGCTAAGATTGCTGGTATTTTGCTTCAAAATATCTCAGAAAACCTTAAAAAAAGTGATGAATATCATCATATGCACCCATAAATGGTACCGCGAGAGTAAAAACTGTCTCGAACATCTATCCGTAGCGGCAAAAAACAAGCCGCGAATACACAGCTCTGCATAGCAAAGCAAAATAAAAAGTTATGGCTGTCAGAATAGGACAACATAAAAACAGCAATTATTTTATAGACTTATTTCTACTGTGTAAAAGTAATGAAAACAGAAAAAACTTAGTATAAAATCTAATATATTATTTGTAATTGTAGCCGCACCCGTCATCAGTAAATGTTATCACATCATTTACTCTGCCACGGAATATGCTGTACAAATTGAAACTCTAAAAAAACTAAATGACTGAAACTGGCGTTTTTTCCCTACCGCATTTTCATTGCCAACCTGCTAAAAAAAAACTATGATACCCCTGAGCATCCCCAAAATGCAAGCAGGTAATCAGCCACACTACTAGATGAGAATCGTCCTGATCGGGTAGTTGAATCCTTAAAATGTGGCGACTTCTGGAAGTTTCGCCTTGTTCTAATGCTACTCTGGGGGGTCTTATTGCAAATCGAAGCATGGCCCCCTACCAAAAATCTGCTGTATCCAAAAGCCAAATAGCGCTCACCTTAGTTCTCCTTATAATTCGCCTGCTGCCTATGCCGCCCCAAAGGACAGGGCAGTTTATAGCTACACACACATGTAGTGGTATTGCCGAACTTGGAAGAAATTGCTTAACAAAGTTTTAGGGTTCTTTTTTTCTCCATGATTCCATGTATATATGAAACTATTTTGTAAGCTAAAATCTGCAGAGTATTAAAAAAAATTATTTTATTAATTTTTCAGCATATGGCCTTATGCTTAAAAAACAAAATCTTGTGAATCACCTGTGGGGTCTATATAGACATCAAATCACCCCGTGGATATATTCGAATTAAGGGGTGTAAGTTTCCAATATTGCGGTCTATTAGGGGTTGTTTATTAAGTTTTAGCACCTTTAAGGCGTGTCCCCAAACCTGAAATGGCACCTAAATAAACAACATCGGTATTGAAAATAAAGACCCGCGAGACCCAAGAGTATAAATGTAGGTTGGCTACCTCCTATTCTGGGCTTTATGGGTGAGCCAAACTAATAGCGACTAGGAAGGCCACATATGAGGAATCTCAAAAAATACGTCAGACCTGTGGAGATTGATATTAAGTTGCATTTACCTAAGTCACATTACCAGATTCCAGTGAAGAATGAATTAAATTATTGAAAATCTAGCAATAAAGTAAATTTTTGAATTTCAGCCTCGCAAACTTTGCTTTGAATTCTGTGAAATATATCTGAGAGGGTTATCACACTTCCTAAATAGTTTTGTAAATAACTCTAAGGGGTCTAATTTTCTCAGATGGCATCACTTATGGGGGATATCTATCGATGCAGGCCCCATCAAAAGGTTCGCCCCCCCCACCACGGTCAGCAACTGGATGTGGTCCCTAAAAAAACATGTATACATCAAACGTATATGTTTTTCACATGTGTGACATGAGCCATTTGGCTTTCATTTAGGTGATGTTGCAGCTGACAGCGTGTTAGTCCGTGTGAAATATATGTTTTTAATACGTGTTTGGATACATCTGTTGAACCAAATACGGTATCTAATAAAATAGCAATGTGCATTTACGATTGCTTTACTGTGAAAACACGGCATCAGCGATTCACTGATACAGTGATACCATCCGATGCTGTGTCTCACTTCATAGCTTTTGGCTCTGTCTTTCAATCGTGTTGAACCAAGAATTGTCATGCAAATTCTTAATCCGAAACACGCAGGCAGGGAAGGCCTATTTAAAACGATATGGGTCGCGTCCTACTGGCAGCTTCGCAACAGTCTACAGCATCCAAACAAGGCCAAGCTGCTGTGTTGGATTAGTAGTTGGACTCTGTTTATGATAGTCCGATTAGCCGGCTGCATTTGTTTGGAGTGCAATTTTCATGATCCCAAAAACACATAGTGAAACAACCCCTTTTTATATTATTTTTGTATATATCTCTTTTTATATATACCTCCTCCACATGATGTGTTCCAACCTTAAACATGTCCATAGTATGAAATGGACCTACAGAAGACAAACATGGATCCTTTTTGTCTCCAGTTGGCTGATATATTTCTGTAAACTGCAAAAAAAAAGGATGGAATAAAGCAGGAGCCTACACCCTTTACTCATTCTTCACAGAAACTGAGTTAGTATTTTCTTTTTTTTTTTTAAAGCAGAAAAAACACCATGTAAAAGTAATTCAAAGGGAAGCCTAAGGTTTTTTAATGTGCGCTTAATTCACATCATATTCCATTGAGATTTCCGCTCTATACTTCCAATCGAGTTTCGCTGCAACGGCACAAACTTACTCCTGCTTTGTGTTTGTAACTATAAATATGTAATAGGGCGAAATCCACAAAAAAAGAGTGTAAGAATAACAAACAAAGCGTTTCTCTCAGCAGGAAAATATATGCATTTGTACCCACTAGCATGCACTATTATACTGTGTAATCTCAACTGCCACCCACGATCAAAGCGCTGTGGGTAGACTTCTAATAGTAAACTCCAGTGATTGTAGTTTACACACTCAGGGTTTTGTACTGAGGGTTTCCTAAACCCCCGTCCCACGTCGCCAAACCTCGGACGGAATATTGAACAGTTGTATATCTTTTTGATTTTGGTTGGATTCCGATGCAGTGTGCACTGGCAAAGATCTAGGCCGCCGGGAATACAGAACAATCCAACACGTGATTTTTTTTTTGCGAATAAATGGCGCAGAAAAATAACGGTGGGCGGCTACAAATTAACACTACTTGTCTTTTCCGAATGGTTATTTTAGCAGTTTGGCTGTTAGAACATAGCCTTACAAGTGCCCACTGCTTTCAATGGACATACATGGCATTAATGTAGATACATCGGTGTCCACATACAAACAGTAAGTGTTTTGTGGCACCATCTTTAGGCTGTAAAATCACCTGTTTTTTCAGATGTATTATAGGCAGTGACGTCAGTACAAAGTTTGGACGACACTCGCCACCTGGTAGTGGCTTAGGGATATAGATCCGCGTGGCATCCGTTGACCACGGAGAGTGTATTTATGAGGCACTAAATAAATATAAAGGTGGTATCAAAAACAAAAAGAAATAAGAAAAGAGAAGAAAATAAATAAAATAATTGCACTTGTTTCATCTGCTGTATAACATACGATTGTCCAACTCATTACATTTTTTGCTAATTTTTGGATGTGTTTATTAATATTACTGTTAGTAAAAATTATGTTCCATTTATATTCTATTCTTCATGAAGTTAGCTCACTCAATTATCGGTGATAGGAGGATTCAGCTCCAATAGCCGAGTCGGAACAATAACATAGAGACGAAAACATAGCAGCAACCATAGTGAAACACCTGTTAAGTATTATTAATATAAAATTCTTGCACCAGTAGGATATTGCTCCACCCTGACTGGAGATGTACTATTCCTTAGTAGAGCATGGATAAAACTCTTCCCAATATGGCTAGAGAAGAGCTTTCAAGCATCTCGTCGAGTTCCAGACACATTCGGCGTCCTACACAGTGGCTTACGTTTCCTTTTTATTTGTCTGAAGAGAGCAGTCAGTGTACCTCGAAACGGCGTCACTTTTATGGAATAAAGAAACCATACTACGTCCAAATCAGCAAGCTGTTTGAGTGTTCATTCTAGAGCGTAGCGCCTAGCACCGGTTAGCAGGATCATTTCTGAAGCACTTCCTGTGTTCATATTAGGCATCTTTCATTTACGCAGAGCAGGATGTGATGCACGTTCTTTTAGGTCACCGTTCCTGGCTCAGTTATGGCTTATAGTTCACACGGTGTATTTTGGCAGGGCGTAATTTACGCTCCCGCAATTACGCCGCTGTGACCGGGGCGGTGGGCAGGGAGCGGGGACTGAGGCAGTGGGCCTGTACTCACTTTTCAGCTTGCTCGCCGGCCCATAGGAGTTGAATTGGGCCCAGCGCGATCGTATATGCGTCTATGTAATTCAGCATGTCAATCTATCTCCCGCCCGGCCCTCGGTCCTTCGCCGTGGCGGAGGAAGATGGATAGGTACGTGAATCCATATGTGTCTCTATGAGAAAAGCTCGTGAATGTACCGTAATGAATGGGGTACCCGTTTCTCCGCGTAATTGGCAGCACATTTCGGCGCGTAATTACGTATCTCTAAGATACAGGTCCCATTATAAGACCGTGTGAATCATGCCTTAAGAGGGAAGGGGTGGGCAGTGTCGTCCATTTTTTTTATTTTTTTTTTAAAGAGGGTCTCAGTTGCACCTCACATTGACGGCATATATCAAACGTTAGCCGTACCCGCCCATTATATTATGTATTCTAAACGAATGCCAAACGTGCACTGTTTTGAGCAGCCACTTGACATCCATTTTTTTTGTTTTTGTTTTTTTTAACTAGCTTTTCTATTGGCTGTCACCAGTTTTATCTTGCAATTTAATTGGGTAGGTTTTTTTAATTTTTTTTATGACAGATATAAATATATACATTTACTATATGCTAGTATACATTTCAGTTGACATACAGTTTAAAAAACTTATACTGTAATGTATACATTTTTGTTCAACTTGAAAAAGCGCAGCTTTTCCAACTGTTAAAATTTATTGGATATTTGACAGTTAATATAAATACTGACATAATGTCAATGAACGTTGCACATCCGACTCACACATATATAGATAAAATGAACATACATTGTAATGTATACGAACAGTTTTTCATTATGTCGCCACTCTAACAAAAATAATATAGTGTGCACGTAAGCGTTAGGGCGATATTCACTACACGACAGCTTTAGGATACCGTATTTGATCCGAAAACACAATCCTAATGTCACGTGGCTAATCCCTCAACTTGCGAGGTGTAGTGATTGAATATGTTTTATAGGTCTGGGTGGCAGCAGAAAACGTCGACACGAATAACTTTTAGAATAGGGCTCCTTGCTAGAGACCTAGGATCAAGAATTGACAAGCATATTCTTTGAGAACGGCAACCCAAAGATGCATTTCAGAAAAGAACAGCATGTAAATAACCACGCATATGGCGATCACACCAAGACGTCTGAACCCAATGCGAGTTTTACATTAGATAAAGCAATGTAAATACACAGCCTGTCATCATTGTTAGATGCGTGTTTGGCTTCCGTTCAGGGTGCGCGAAACACGATCCAACAAACACGCCCTAAAAACGTATCCAAAAATGCCCGTTGAACATTCCCTTCAGTGGGTGGCTCCTGCTTTATTCGAGGAGAGACAAAGTGGGCGACTACTGGCAGTGTTAGGCTATGTCCACACGCTCTAAACTGTCGTGACGTAATTACAGCCCCGTCAAAATAACCCGTCGTGGAGTGGGGAGCGCTGGGCGGGCGAGCTGGGGATGATCTAGGTCGCGGAAACCCTGGCACTATCGCCGGCCCACTATGACTTTCTTTTAGACAACAAGTCGCGTATAACGGCGTGTAATTCGACTAATTGTCACTTTATCATCCCCCCCGGCTGTCGGTCGTGATCCGCCGAGCAGGGAGACGGAGACGTAGTATTCCTAGTTTCTATCTCTATGGGAGCCGTTGCACGATGGCTTATTGTCGCCGCGGATTGCGCGGCCGGTAGCTGCGCCGCCGGATTTACGCATCGCAGTATCGGCGTCTCATTCCGTAGCAGAAGCTAGTGGATTCCATCGCTCCATCCCCCGCTCAGGGATCAACAATATAACGAATCCGCATGGACTGGGGGAGAAATTCACGTGCAGCAATCTATCCAGTGTTGCGCAATTCGGCCTCGCAATTATTACGGCTTGAATAAACCGTAGTGAACACAGGCTATGAGAACTTTAGATTACCGTAAACGATGACTGGTTGCCGTTCAGCCCGTAATTTGCGCACCGCCCCACACGCTACGCTCAAAATACCCTCCGGCGGCAGAAATTTACGGACGTCGAATTACGGCCGACTTTTAAGCCAGATCGTGAACATGGGCAATAGGGTATTGTTCATCACGCATTTTTTGAACTAGTAAAATTTACCGCTTCATAAATCAGGCTTCAAGAAAAAACCGCCTGATGAAATTTTTGAAACTTGTCTGAGGCTGGTTTTGGGCCATCTTTCAGCGCGTAAACACGCTGAAAAATGGCCCAAAAAACGCCAGAGGGTGGACAACTCCTGCTGTGTTAGGCCGTATGGCTCCTGCTCTCCCATAAACTTCCATAAACATTCACTTTCCCTGGAGTGACATTCACTTCTCTTTCTCGAACATGACAGGAGGAAAATGCAGTATCAATTTATATCTCCTCAATGGATCGACTATGTATTACGCAAATATTTGTGGGAGGCGCAGCTTGGGGCAGTATAAAACGTACTCGCCAGATAAAATACACTTCAGGGGCCAATGTGGTATGTATTATGATGTAGTGTCACAAACAGGTCTTATTGTCCTATTCGCCCAAGCGCAGGAATTGGCGCGTACTGCGTGTCCGGATTTGCTCAGCATTACGTGCGCTCTGAACCCGTTGCCGTTGCAGTAAACAGAAAATCGACGTCACTCGGTTCTCATAGGCGATATTCATGTGAGATTTTCCGTCGCACACCAGCAACATTCATCCAGAACTTCGGCAATACGCGCCGTTGGAAATGTACTGACTATGGGCCGACGTGCCGCGCTCCTACGCCCATACCTAACCACCTACCACCCCTCGCACCCCACAACATCGAGCCCGTCGGCTACATATCCATGGCCTCACTCAGTCTGCGTTATTCAAGGGCCCGGGCAATTTGGCGAGCGCAATCCGCTCACGGTCATTCTGTGGCTTGAATAAGCCGAGTGAAGCCCCGGGGCTTAGGGGCTGCTTGTGGGTGGCTAGCTGCTAGTCAGTGGGGAAAGTGTAACTTGTGCATCTCTCCCCGCTTTTTAGTTCCAGATGCAGATGGGTGGCTCTCTTTGCTGTGTTAGGGGAGGCAGGTCACTAGCTACTGTTCTTTTAGGGGACATGGCAGCGTGGGGCGGACTCTCCAGGCTTTTCTTGAGAATTGGATATGGCGTGGGGCGAGGTCCTGCTTCTGATTAGGGCCATGTTCATTACGGCTTAAAATGGGCCGTATTTCGGTGTCTGTAATATACGCATGCCGAAGTGCGGGCTCACATTACCGGGTCTGAAAAGACGGCCTCAGTTCATTACGGTTAATCCCACATTCTCATGCAGAGAACTTATGGATTAGCGCTCCTCTTCCCTGCTTCGGCGAATACGCAGAGGGGGTGAGATAATATCACATAGTCAGCATTTCTAGCGGCGTATACACGCCGCTAGAAGTGACTGTCTATGGCGCGGCGAGGTGGGGCCAGACCCCCCGCGCCTTCCCATCCTACCACTATCCGTCTGCTCCACTCGCCCCTGTCCCCAGCCTACACTGGCGAAAATGCGGGGGCGTTAATTACGCCCCACAGTTAAGACCCGGTGAACATGAGCCTTAGAGGGAGGCAAGAGTCGTGTAGGACATCCTGTATATGAAGGTTGCAGATTTCCAGGGGGGTAACTGAGGTAGGTCATGAGATGTTTTTGGAAGCTTCTGCTGAATTTTTTCTGCTAAAATTTGCTTTATAGAAGATTATTTGGAGGCTCTATAGTGGGTAGACACATAGGATCACTGCACATAGCTCTTCATGCACTCTCATTCCTTAGTGTCAGCATCTTACAAGTTGGTATGCACAGAATAAAAAACAATTTTAGTTGCATGACTCTCAAGGCCAAGTGCTCTTATCATTTCATCTAGGAACTGCTGCAAATGCTGTGTACTGAAAGTGGAAGCTGCTTCTCAAATCATAAAGGCTTGTTTAATTGTATCTGCTTGTTTACTGCATTTTTCTCCTCGTTAAATAATAAGGTGCTCTGGTCCATTGATTGTCCAATTTCGTATTGAAATATCGACTGTCCTATAATATGATTACCAAATCCCAATCCAAAAAGCTCTACTGAACTCCATAGCAACTGGAGCTGTATCTGTGCAAACTAACGTTTGTGAACCCCCAAAAGTAGTTTTGGTGCACTTAGTGGCCTCACTGATGGCATCCAACATCTTTAATCTCCTTACTAAATGATCTGAAATGTAGGTTTGAGGAGGCATTCCTTGGAGCCTGATGGAAAAATACAAAAGCAACAATGATGTGGAGAACAAAAGTGAGAGTGACGGTATTAAATGGAGAAGCCAATTCTAGACCCCCCATCAGTCCCACTAGAACTTATAAGATGTAGCAGCCTCTATGATTTTCATATGTCTATATTAAATATTTCATGTCCCTTTTTTTTGGGGCGGGAGCCTTAGGTTCTTTGTAAAATACCATTCAAATTTTTGGTCGGACCAATATACGTTTTTTAGGCTAAGCTACATCTCTCCACAGCAAAATACTTAAGAGATTATACGAATACTCAAACATCGTAGTTTTGAAAGGTATTTTAAATTGGCACTGGCAAGCATCATGTCTTTTGTGCATTTTTTTGCGCAAAAACATCAGGAATTATCAGATTCCTGCCATTGCCCATCATGGGCTGCAGCAGAATCCATACGATAATCAATCAGAAGACCAGTATAGATGTCAACTTCTGCAGTTATGGCTGATCGGGCTTCAGTGGAAAGCGCCTTGTACTGTGTAGACTAGCAGCTAGCAGATTTTCGTATTGAATTTTAACACGATCACTGATAAACGTCGGATTTTATGCAGACTTCAACAATACTGAATCCGACTAAAAATTCAATAAGGATACCAGTGTCTGTGCAAGAGCTATAACCCTTAGGATTCAAGAATCCACTGAGTATTCTTGTCCTTTTGTCGAGTGGAAACAAGCAAGACGGTTTTGGACACAGATTTGCATAGGCTGTTTTTTAGCCTTGTTTTAGATGTTTTTTTTATGCGGATTGAATGTGGATTTGAATACAAATCCATGTAAATTCCACATACAATTCATGTCAAAATTATTTTAATGTGGATTAACTGCTGTATTTCTGCTCTTCATTGAATTTTATGACCAGTTTTCATAATCTGCATTATGCAACTAAACCACTTCTATGAATGGTCAACATTTTTTAGTGCCACGACAAAAAACAGTTGCATTGAAAAAATCAATGCATTGTGTGCATTGTGGTGCTGTTTTTCCATTGTACACAATGTGAGGTAGATTTCAGTTTGTTTTGTATGCCGTTTCAGCTCTGAATCCGTGTCTAAAATATCCATGTGAACCATGTGAACCCGTAACCTTCTTCGCGGCTATCAACTCACAGCACATACTTTTGTTTTTTTATGGCACTTTTTGGTTGAGATAAAAAAAAATCAAATGTAACAGTAGGACACTCAATCAGATTGCTCTGAAAAAATATAAGCTGTCATCTGGTTGCTACGTTCAATAAAGACCATTTAACTGTTAAACAGCTTTGATAACTAAGACCCAATAGGCCACATGTATGCAATAACTTGGCTGATTTCTAGGATTGCTATGTGCAATCAAAGCACAGTCTTACTGGGCTAGTGTCCATTTCACGTGCCGCAATGAGTATAGATACATTGGTCATATTTTTGGGATTGCATTTTCCGCAAAAGCAATATTGTGTCTGATCGATTCATAGATAATGTGATTTAATGACTCCTCTTTGTAATGTGGAAAAATAGCAGAAAAAAGGAAAAAAATCCTTATCACATTAACATATGTAAATCGATAGTATGTTAATTTTTTGCAGGAAAAAAATAAAAGTCTATAGAGGGAAAATGCTGCAAACTGGCTAAAAACATGAGACATAAAATGCACTACATACGTAGCTTTTTGTATATTTTCCACATACATACATCATGGTCCGGGCAAAATAGGGCATACTTGAGGTCTTTCATGCTATATGACAGTAGAGCAGAGACCTTCACGTGAGTTCATTGCATGGAATCAGCTGTATATTGCAGCTGGCCCCATGCACAACGACCGGAGCTTGTTCCAGTCACAGCTGATTAACCCCTTAGCTGCCGCAGGCGCAGTAGAAGTGGAGTGTGGCCGATGACTTCGTATTGGCAACTCTCTATTAAGACCGTGTACTCTGTGGCTTCACGGTTCCCGCGAATACAGCGAAGTTAAAGACGAGAGAAAAACACCATTTCAGACCAACGAATATTTTCACTGGAGTCTGAATAAAAAGAGTATTATCAAGATACCTCAAGAACATGCACATATAAACACAAACTGGGACCCTTGTGCTATGCAGTGAGCCACCTTACAATATCCTCTGGACTCACCGATGTTTTACCTATAAGCAGACTCAGAAAATCTGATCGCTATTTACCTCATTAAAACCCTATGTAACTAGAACGATAGTATTTCAGGGGTGTGCTCACAGGGTTTACAAACTTCTGAAAGTACCTGCTATTCCCAGAATAACATGAGCCAATTAAAGATCTCCCCAACAAGAACAGTAAACAAAATTATCTGCACCGCTGTAGGATTTTTTCCACAGTCTCACGTGGACGTCGTTTTCGTGTAAGACCTGAATCTAGATATGAACCTAACTAATCTGACTACAGGCCTAACCAATGTCTCTAGCAGTCTAGTCAAGTCTAATGCATGCTCACTGGGCCCAGGTTTTTCCTTGGCCAATTTCCGGTCACAGGTTTTGGGCAAGGTTTCCTTCTTGCAACATTCGATATTGCAGATGACGTTCACTCTGCTTTAACACTTCTCCTCTAGCCACGATGAGACAGCAGATAACTCCCTCTGATTTCCACAGGTTTTAGGCCCCAGCGTAAACACCCAGATCTGTACTTCTGATTAGCAGTTAAGTTCCTGAGAGAGAGTAACGGTATGTTTCTCTTGCAGCTTTGTTGATCTTCTCTCTCTGACACTGACTCACTCTCTCATGAAAACATCAGTTTGTCCCGACAAAAAGAGCCCTTTCCCAGCTCCATATACGGGGAAAAAAGAAGTTATGGTTACTACGAAAGAGTGATCCATAAATATTGTTTTAAATAATAAAAACACTTTAAAAAAGCATAAAAAAACTAAATTGATTGTCATTGCCCTGCCCTCCAAAAAACGGATTTAAAGGCGATCAAAAAGTTATTTCCCCATACCAATGAAAACATCAACTCATCCCGCAAAAAAGTAAACTTCTACACAGCAAAACAAAAAAAGATGGCTCTCAAACTATAGTGATGCAAGAACATGTTTTTGTTTAGAATAAGTGATTTTATTGTGTAAAAGCAGTAGAACATAAAATTACATATAAATTGTTATTGCTATAATCATACCAACCTGCTGAGTAAAGTTAGCATGTCATTTAAACTGCACGTTTTAAAATATTTTAATGAAAAACACTACCAGGATTGCTAGAATTGTTTCTTCCAGCCTTCCAAAATAGTTGATGAAAAGCAGTCAGAGCGGCATATGAACCCCAAAATGGTACCAATGAAAATGTCAACTCACCCCACAAAAAACAAGCCCTTATACAGCTCTGTAGCATCTAACAAACAGGCCCCTCAAAACTCTGCCAGAACTACACTGGCAAAAATCTTTGTTGCAAATTTTCTTGAAAATATGAAGAATTTCTTCTAAATTAAACAAATAAAAAATATTTCAGAAATTATGTCAACATGAAGAAGACATATGGTAGATGCTAGTTATAAACTATTGTACGGACAGGCCCTAGTCTTGGCCTGGTTTACCCTGCTTCAGCAGGGAAATTGCCCCGAAAAGGGCGACCCCGCACGTAAACCTCTTCCTGAGTTGTACCTAATAAAACGTGTGCCAAACAGACAGAAGACAAACATACAACAAAAAGCAATTACCAGCAGACAGAAAGAGGTTTAGAAACCTCATATTTTTGGTGGCAAGCCAAACTTTATCCCCTACAGTAAACCCAGGCCCTGCAGTGCATCTCTTATCAGCGTTCCCTTTATATATGGACTGAGATTTCTTAAGATCCAACTGAACACAAGGGACCTTAGTTCGAGCACACATCTCAGAAGGGGACACGTAGACGGTGATATCACGGAGCATGGATGGCCACCAGTAAGAACAGGAAACTAGTTTCTTAGTTCCCGTAATCACTGGGTGCCCGCAAAGAACCGAATTGTGCAGCTCATCTAAATTGTACTGGTACAAACAACTTCCCACTGGGAGTTGACGGAGGAGCTAAATCCTGAAATTGTCTTATATCCAAATACAGGTCCGCTGATACAACCACCCCTTTAGCTAAAATGGGTTCCGAAGGTAACTTGGAAGACTGAGTAGGGCAGAAGCTTAGAGACAGAGCATCGACTTTGATATTTTTCGAACCAGGTCTATAGGTAACAGTAAAGTCAAGCCTGGTAAAAACAAGGTCCACCTAGCCTGTCTGGGATTGAGTCTCTTAGCGGACTTGAGATAAGTCAGATTCTTGTGGTCCATGAGTACAGTTATTTTAAATCTAGCCCAATCCAAAAAGTGTCGCCATACCTCAAATGCCCACTTGATGGTGAGAATTTCCCGATTCCCAATGTCATAATTGCTCTCAGTGCAGGGGAATTTCCATGAGAAAAAGGCACAGGGGGGGAAGGTTAGTCAGAGAGGGGGGCCCACTTCTACCTCAGAAGCAACAACTTCAACAATAAAGGGCAGCGAAAGGTCGGGTTGAACCAGAATGGCGGCTTCAGTAAAGCCCCTCTTCAAGGTTTCAAAGGCATGAAAAGCTTCAGGTTCCCTCTCGAGCAGATTTGCCCCCTTTTTAGTAAGATTTGTCAAAGGTTTGGCTATAGATGAAAAGTTACGGATACATTTTCTATAGTAATTGGTGAACCCCAAAAACCTCTACAGGGCTTTCAGGGAATTCGGACGTACCCAATCCGCAATAGTTCGAACCTTGACAGGATCCATACGGACGGCATGCCGTGTAAGAATAAAGCCCAGGAAATGTAACTCTTGGACCCCAAAGAGACATTTTTCAAATTTTGCATACAAGTGATTCTCCATAAGAATCTGCAGGACAGTGCGAACATGTTCCACATGGGAAGAACAGTCAGGGGAAAATATCAAAATATCATCCATACAAACAATGACAAGTGGCCAAAGAGGTTTTCAGAATATGTCATTAACAAAGTTTTGAAAAACCACAGATGCATTACTTAAGACAAAAGGCATCACTAAATACTCATAGTGTCCATGAGTTGTGTTAAAGGCAGTTTTCCACTCACCTCCTTTATGGATGTGAATTAAATTAAAAGCACCTCGTAAGTCTAATTTGGAAAACCAGGTAGCTCCAGTTATCTGATTGAACAGATCTGGGATGAGGGGAAGAGGGTACTCCATCTTTCTTCTTAACAAAGAAGAAGCCAGCCCACACGGGTGAGATAGAGGGGCGGATATGACCCTTGCGGAGACTATCCTTGACATACTCCTTCATGACCTCTCTTTCAGGTGCAGACAGATTATAAATGCAACCCTTAGGCCTTGTCCCCACTGCACGGGTTTTCCGCCTGGTGGTTTTCAGCCGCTGGCGGTCAAAAAAACATAGAACATGTTCATTCTTCCATCCAGTTTTCGCGGAGAAAAGCCGCCCCCCTGCGGCCGTGTGCACGACCCGAAAACAGTGCAAATACCGGTCGGATAAACCGTCCAGTATTTTTCCTGTGCCGTGGGGACACGCCCTTAGGAAACGTAACGTTTGGAAGTAACTTGATGGCACAGTCATAAGGCCTATGAGGAGGAAGCATTTCACAGTTTGAAAATACATCCGAAATATCTTGGATAAAGTCAGGTATGGACGGTTTACTGGAGGAAACAGAGGACAAGGAAACAGTTAAACAATGATCAAGACACTTTGGACTTCATCTCACAATATCAGCTTTTTCCCAGTCGATTACAGGGTTGTGAGCCTGTAACCATAGTAAACCCAAAACAATATCGGCGGGTAGGTTATCAAGTACAAAAAAGGAAATTGACTCTGAAGGCGATGGTCAAGCCAAATAGTCAGGGTCATAAACTCTTCCAAGCTTTTGGGTTGCGGGTAACCAATCAACAGATCTTTGAGTGTTTCAGACATACCTTGCCAAAAAAGACACTGAAGTGCTGGGTCATTCCACTGTGAGGGTCCCAACCAGTGTCTGAACTTGGAGCAGAAGTCTTCCACTGGTCGCTGCCCCTGATGGAGAGACAAGAGGTTGGTTTCGGCTACAGACCTGATGTCTGGTTCATCATATAGGAGTCCCAAGGCCTGAAAAATTACTCAACGGACAGGAGTTTGGGAGAGCTTGTAGAGTCCCTTGAAGCAAAGAAATGATGAACCCCACATGTTGCTCCTCAGATCCAGATGAATGGGGCCTAAGCCAGAAATACAACCTGCAATTTTCGTGAAAAGCCACAAAAGTACTGCGGCCCGAGAAACGGTCCGGCAGGTTGAGCTTGGGTTCCACAGGGGGGTATACAAACACGGTGCCCCGGTAGGATATAGACTCCTGCAGTTGGACCCTTTGAGCGAGATCCTGAATGATTTGCGTCAGTTCATGCATCTGATCCACTAATAGTCACAGAAAAAAGTCAGCTCACCCACTGATATCAGTTGCAACTGCCAGGTTTGCAGGTATCCCGTCCGGCGTATAGACGTAACTTTCGGTAGTAGATACAACAAAAGGCTGATACAGCGATTCCTTGCTATGAATAAGGGTATTTAGTAGCCGAAACGCATAAGCCTCTGTATACTTTGGAACCAACTCATTATGGAAGCGTATATAATTTTTATGGATGACTAATAAACTTCATTAAGTTTTAATCTATTTTTGACTCCTGGTGGGAATCGCTGTATCAGCCTTTTGTTGGATCTATCTGATCCACTAATGCCTTCATTGGTTCCACAGTAGAAGGGGAAAAATATAGGCTAGTGATTCTTTAAGAGATGCCCTAGTCTTGCCCTGGCTTACCCTGCCTAAGCAGGGCAACTGCCCTGAAACATGAGACCCCACACTAAAACCTCTGAGCTGTATCTAGTAAAACGTGTTCCAAATAGACAGAAGACAAATGTACGACAAAAAGCTATCACCAGCAGAGACTGGCAGACAGGAAGAGGTTTAAAAACTCCGGCCCCAGCCAGGGAGTGGCTCAAGTGCTTAACCCATTAAGCAGAGGCGTAACTTCAAGCTCTTGGGCCCTGGTGCAAAAAGTGAAACGGGGCCCCCCAGTTACCATGCACCATTTACAAGGCTGGTATCTTCTTAGGCTTGTGGGCCCCCTCAGGCTGCAGGGCCCGGTAGCAACTGCTACCGCTGCACCCCCTGTAGCTACGCCCCTGCCATTAAGCACCAATCCACACCCTGACTGAGGCTGCAACAAATCCTTAAAGGGCCAGTAGTTGAAGTCTGAAAATGGCAAATTATTCCATATTTTCAGGATGTTTTTCACAAATAAACAAGGATGGTATTTACCAAAAATGTTCATAAACTTCTACTTTAAAAGCAACAATAGTTGTCATGAGAACAAATCTTTTCACTTGTTAACAATGTAATAGTATTAAGTATCAAAAAGTTATTTTCACATAAAGTTAAACATGTCAGATTGAAAAAAGTTTCAATGATCTGTTTCTACTTGTTGAAAGCTAATATTTTAGTGAGAAAATCCCTTTAAGCTAATATCTGCTATTTTCACAGGTTAATTGCGGGACGTAAATTGCCCCGCAAATTTCGCCTTGGACGGGGGGGGGGGCGGGAGCGGGGATAAGCAGGGGGGCCGGGACTTCGCCCGGCCCATTTTACTATCACTCAGCGGCGGTATACGCCGCTAGAAAGTGACAGGGGAATTATCTCCCCCCCCGGCGGGGTCGCCGCGGGGGGGGAGGGGAAACTAATCCATAGTTTCTTTGAGAACTGGAAAACCCTAAAGAATGGGCCGTTTTGGCCCCTAATTGGGCCCCCTTCGTGGCAGTTAATTGCACAAACGTATCCATGTAAAAATGTTCCATCTTGCATAAATAAAACAAGTGAAATACCTTTTTAGTGTTTTTTGTGATCCTCCTCCCCCCCCCCAAAACAAAAAAAAAATGCTGTGGGCTTTTAGACTTCATGTGTACTTTTTCTGTACTTTTTTTTTTTTTTTTGCAAGAAACAAATGTCTGTATTGGTACATGTAGTTTTTTATTTATTTATTTTTGTTCTGTTTTTACAGTACGTTTTACCCCATCACAAATCATGTGTTAAATTGTATGATTTGCAGTGTGAAAAAAAATACCAAAAAAAGCATAAAAAATACAACACCCTTGCACACATACCTTTTTTGGTGCACAAACTGTAAAAAAAAATGGCGGTTTAGAGGGGAAAAATGCTACAAAACTGCCTAAAAGAATGCCTAGAGCAGTATGTGTTTGTTTTTATTAAAAAAAAAACTGTTACTGACCCAAAAAATGCTCTTAGGGTATGTTTACACGGCGTGTTGGGTCCGTGTGAACATACACTTTTAGATGCGTGTTTGGATCCGTCTGTTGGACCCTAGACGGACCCTGACATGCATCTAACAAATAGCAATGTGATTTACATTGCTTTTAAAGTGAAACATGCATTTGCATTCAAACAAGTGATCACCAATGCATATCTCATTGCGTCTTTTGGATCCGCACTAGGAGCCCTATTTAAAATGATAGGGTGTGATCCTGCTGCATCTAGCACGCATCCAAACGCGCAGCTATGTGTTGGATACGTGTTAGTTCCATATTGGATCCGATCACCATTGCGTTTTTAGATGCGATTTTAAGATCCAACACGAATCCAAAAACGTTATGTGAACAAGCCCCTAAAGTGAAAACAAAAATAAAAAAATACTACATAGAAAAAAGCAATGTCTGCAATATATTTTATTTGCTTACTTCCAGCTAACATCTAGCGACTGCAGTTTTTGTCAAAAAATGCTTGAAAAACACATGCATTTATAGCAAAGTTGCTACGTGTGAAGCTGTCCCTTGGGTACTTTCACACACCTCTTTTTTTTGGGGGGAGGGGTAAATTATCATTGAGGTTTTTACGCTAAATCTAGGAGTCAAATCAAAAAGAGTAGGAAATATAAAGAAAGAAATTACACATCCTGTAGGATCCATTTGTGGTTATGGCTCAAGAAAACACATTTTTCCTAAAAAATCTTTGTGTGAAAACACCCTGGCCCCATTTACTATTGTGGTTACAACAGATTTAAACTTAAAATGCACCAAAAAGTGGTGCATTTTTGGGGTAGAATGTTGCAGCCACATTTGCTCTGGGCTTAAATAGGACCATTAGGGTATGTTCACATGGTGTAATTGCGGGGCGCATTTTGCTCCGTATTTGAACTGCAATACGCTCGACATGCGCCCCGCAATTACGGTAATTCATAGCTCTCCTAGAGAGCTATGAATTATGTCCGTCTCTCCCAGCGTACAATACGATCGTACTGTATGCCGGGGGAGAGAAGTGACATGTCACTTCTTTACGGTGCTTATGCACCGCTGACAGTTCAAGGGAATGGGGTCGGCCGGGGGCTGGCCTCCCTGTGCTGGAAGTAGGTGCTGAACAGCATGTACTTCCAAAACACCTGGTACGGCGTATGCACCGCAGCACGCCGCCTGAACATATCCTTAGATTCCATTAAGTTATATTACAGGAAAGAGGATGTCCGTATAACTAAACATAAATAAATTACCTATGGAAGCATGCCGACTAAAGACACACACATTATATTATGAGGGAACTAACTAGAAAACAGCTGATGGGAGCGGCCATCTTGTGTTTGGCAGTTAATTGCACTGTGTCCATATAGACCCGCCCCCTAATTGTATGTGCCAGTTTTCCAGGCTTGTATGCACTGCGGTCAGAAGCAGCATCACCGCTCACACTCGTGTTGTGGTTATTACTGAACCGCTGTATCTAACCCTATAGGCATGTTCACACGGCTTAAAATGAGCCGTATTTCGGTCCATAATTACGCGGAAGTGCGCCATTACGGCGAAAGGTCATTATTACGGTAATTCACAGTTTATAGAGAATAGATTGTTCCTTCCTGCTCGGCGAAGCCCCGGGCGGGGAGATAAATTTCCCTGTCATTTGGGCGTATCGCGCGCTAGCGTATGCTATGGGCCCGCGAGTCCGACTGCTATCCACCCCCCCCGTCACACGGCGTAATTGCGGGCGTATTACTCGAAAAACCGTGTACTAGCCTATAAGTCACACAGTGCTACCTGTCTGATATACGGTATCTAGGTCTATGATATGTAGTATTGTGCTGCCGAGCCAGTGAATCTAATACAACCATAATACAGATAATACGGTGTTTAAACAAGGCATATGAATTTTGCATTTATTAAAAATTGCCCAAAACCGTCCAAAAAAAACCAGGCCAAAAAACTCAACAAAAAACTGAAAACTACCCAAAAAACTTGTCGAAACCCAGCTGCTTTGGACAAAAAACTGACGTCCAAAACATTTTTTAGATTTTGGTTTCCGATTAGTTTTTTTGTCCTATGCTGTGTAGACCTAGCCTTACTTTCCTATTTTATTCATTACAATAGTTAAAAGATATGTGTACACTATAATAACCACTTTAGAAAAACATGTCTGGTGCCAGTTCACACGCTGCAGCCGGATACCATTTGTTCAACTGACTTCAGTCAATGTTAAAAATTGTGCGGCTATTAACCCCTTCCCACTGCAGCCATTTTTTTTGCCTTAATTTATTCCTCCCCACCTTCCAAGAACCATAACTTTTTATTTTTCCTTATGCATAGTCATATGAGAGCTTGCTCTTTGCGAGGCAAGACATACTTTTTAATGGTACCATATAATGTACTTCGAAACCAAAATAAAATTCTGTATGGTGTGAAATGTTGGAAAAGAAAACGGACTTGCACCATTCTGGCGGAGGGATTTGTTTTTAGGTTGTTCACTCTTTGGTATTACTGATGTGTTATCTGTATTCTGCAGGTTGATATGATTCCGGTAATACCAAATATGTAGAATTTCTGTTATGATTTAGCACTGTTTAAAAAATAACATTATCTACTTTTTAAAGTTGCGCTGCAGAACTATTTTATGCAACCAATAACATTTTTGTTTATTTCTCCTATGGACCTGATTGAAAGCAAATTTTTTTGTGAAGTATAGTTTTTATTGGTACCATTTTAGGATACATGTGACTGTAACGGGTGTGGTAGTGGATCCACTGGACCACCGCAAGCGATGGTGTAAGCCTCGCCAGGAAGCAGAGTCTAAATAGGTCCCGGTTTTCACTAGAGCCTGCCGCAAAGCGGGATGGACTTGCTTGCGGTGGCAGCCGTGGTTAGCTTGGTAGAATATCGTAAGGCAAGCTCGTAGTCGGGGACAGGCGGCAAAGCTTCGTGGTCGCGGGACGTAGGCGAGAAGGTTCGGTACACGGAAATCAGGACAAGACTAGAATAGACGCTTTCTCTGAAGGCAACAGGCACTAAAGATCCAGCGGGGAGATGCTGGAGGCGTTACCAATATATAAGGTCTGCATCCGGCAATCAACCAATTACTGCCACGCTGGCCCTTTAAATTTGAGAGAACTGGCGCGTACGCGCCCTAAGGAGCGGGGATGCGCGCACCAGCCGGCAGAGGACCTCGGGGAAGCAGGAGCGCGGCGGGGTAAGTGTATGGGCGCAGGTGGGCGAGTGCGCCCGCGCCCGACATGCAAGCTGCGGCACCACTCGTCCCCGGACCTGGGATCACAGCAGGGGCACGAGAGTGCCCGCACCCTGACCCATGGGCTGCGGGACCGCTCGTAACAGTGACCTTTTTATCATTTTATTAAAATTTGGGGGGGAATGTGAAATGACCACAAAAACCCCACAATTTCTCCATTTTTAATCTTTTTCTTCTGTGGTGTTCAGCGTACAGGAAATATGTTGTTATATTTGAAGATATTGGACTGTAATTGCGACGAGAATTTCGCCGCTTGTAATGCGCAATACGGGGAAAAATGTGTGCAAATATAAGCCGTTTTAAAACACCCTTAGGCCTGGTTCACACGGCTTTTTTCGGACGGATTTGCCTACGTATTGACGATCGTAAATCCGTCGGCAAATCCGTCCAAAATAAGTCACAACCTATTTTCTATTGATTTCAATAGAAAATACGGCTCGTCGTTCACACGACGCAAAATTCCGTTCCGGATTGCCGCCGCGGATTGACGACGGCAATCCGGACGGAAAAAACAATTGACATGTCAATTATTTCCGGACGGATTCACCACCTACAATGATTGGAGATGGTGAATCCGTCGGGAAATCAGTTACAAATACGTGCCACACTTAGTGACACTTATTTGCAACTGATTTTCAACTGATTTCAGAACGTATTTACATCGGAAATCCGTTGTAAATACGTTCTGAAATAAGCCATGTGAACGAGGCCTAAAAGTGTATGGGACCTGTTTTCAGTCGTTTTTTCAGCAGTTTCAGAAAACGAAAAACGCTGAATAAATGACCAAAAACGTGTGCAATGGAGACATAGCCTAAAAGATTTTCAGGATTCTTCCTTGTATCATTACCCCTACAAAGATCCAAACGCTACTATACAAATGCAAGTTGGGTTTATAGCTAATGTGCCCGGAGGGACCTGGGAAGCATTAAATCTACAGATAAAGGATTTAATGAAGTTAACCTGCTGAAACGCGCAGCAAGCTTGTAGGAAGTGTAAGCTGTTCAAAGAAATCCATTCTCTTCTTTTATGACTGCTACATTTATATGCTGCTAAATTTAGGCAGCTGGAGACCTGTTATATCCTTGCACAGTGTCTGTGAAGAAAAAACATGTACCTTCAAACAGCCAGCCTGCTCCATAGCACTCGTACTTTACAGTGTGCAGTGCTGGAGGCTGAGACCTATTAATGTACTAGCAGGACCTCACATCCGTAGACTACACCTATACCACTATGTTAAAACGTGGCATGAAAATGTTCTAAGTAGAAAAAGAAGATCCTATCATTTAACTGTTAAAGGGATTGTCCAAGTCCTAAAATTGTTTCCGATATCGAATTCACTCCTTCACCTTCTTTCCTGACCAGGCTCCTTTTCATTTTTTTTGCACACATAGGTTTCAGGGCTATAACGCTTTTTCATGGGCAATTATTCTACTGATTTTTTTTCCCTTTTATTTGTATAATGTTAGGCTTTATTTTTACATTATATTTATTTTTTTATCAGAGAAACTGATAAAAAAAAAGTCTATTTGTTTCATTTATTTCAAGTGACAAAATTGGTGCTAAAATAGTTTTGTAATAGTTTTGTCACAGAGGTTTATATTTAGGTGATAAAACGTTTTAGGGTTATCAAGTGCAGGGCTAAAAGTTGTGGTTTGGGCTATTGGTGTTTTTTTGAATTTTATTTTACATTTTGTGCTCCCCTTAGGCTATGTTCACACGGCTTAACTGCGGGGCGTAATTCCGCAATTAGGCCGTGTGGCCGGGGGCGGGAGCGAGGGAGCGAGCGGGGGGCCGGCACTTCGCCGGCCCATAGACAGTCATTGCTAGCGGCGCGTATACGCCGCTAGAAAGTGACACGTCAATTATCTTCCCCCTCGGCGTATTCGCCGAGCAGGGAGAGGAGATGTAATGCATAGTTCTCTATGAGAACTGTGCATTACCGTAGTTACTGGGACGGATTCAGACCGTAATTGGCGCACTTCGGCGCATAATTACGGACTGAATTACGTCCCAGAATAAGCCGTGTGAACATGGCCTTAAGGTCAGAAAAAAACCTTTCAAGGGGCATTTGTAGGTGACTTCACGGTGTGCAAAAAACTAGTGTCTATGTCAACTCTTAGTGCATACTGCATGTTCCCACATGTATAATTTTACAATGGGGCGACACAAAATGCACCAAACTACTTATTAATTTTGTTGATGCTGAATTTGATGCATATTTTGATGTGTAACACTTAAAAAAAAAAAAACAAAGTTCCCTGTAAAAAAAAAAAAAAAACACTAACAAGAACACACCAAAAAACACATCAAATAAAGAAAATGCAGGAATAAATGCACATAAAATATGCAAGTTTCTCCTGTAAAATGCGGGCCTCTTCCACTGCAAATTTTTACACCATTTGAGCATAGTCTTAGGCAGTGCTCACATAGGGAGACGTGTAAAGGAAGGCGTTTCGAAGTGAATTGTTGAGTCTCGTTTTCAGTGTATAATGCACCTGAATGTATGAAAGTGTTTTTTGTGCGATTATAAATGGAGTCTAAGGGCTTGTTCACACGGAGTTTTGACTCCGTATTAACATCTTTGTAGATGAGTCTCGGGGACCGACAGGACGGACCCAGAGACGCATCTAACAATTAGACACTGCCCGGTCCGACTTGCGGATGCGAACAAAGAATTGCATGTCAATTCTTTGATCAGGTCCGTAAAGCGCACCTGACAGCCACAGGGCAAACACGCAGCGGTGATCTCTCGTGTGAATGCCGCTGCGCCTTACTCATAGCCTGCAGTGATAAACTCACTGCTAATTGTTAGATGCGTCTCTTGATCCGTCCTGTCGGTCCCCGAGATGCATCTACAAAGCAGAGGTCAATACGCAGTCAAAACTCTCTGTGAGCAAGCCCTAAAGTTCATCACACCTCGCCTATGTGTTTGGCGCATTATACAAGTTAAGCACATTAGTAAAGGCATGTTCACACGGCTTAAAATGGGCCGTATTTCGGTCCGTAATTACGCGCCGAAGTGCACCAATTACGGGGTGAAAACAGCCCAGTCATTACGGTAATTCACAGTTCTCATAGAGAACTATGGATTACGTCTCCTCTCCCCGACCGGCGAAGCCGCCGGGCGGGGAGATAATTGACATGTGAATTACTAGCGGTGTATACGCGCCGCTGACAATTCAAGTCTATGGGCCGGCGAAGTGCCGGCCCCCTGCTCAGTCCCCCGCTCCCGCCCCCTGTAATTACGCCCTGCAAATACACCGTGTGAACATAGCCTAATGCACCTAACATGTATTAAGGATATAGACAGGCTGGAAATAAAGGAAAAGTCCTTAGAATAGCAGTCAGTGAATAGAAACTATGGTACTGATCTTGCTTGGTGGACTACAGGTCCCAGCAATACCTGTGCTGTGCTGGCTCTTGCTGTATGTAGAATATAGGGAGAGTTTTTCGCCTAGTTTTGCCGAACCATGTTCATATATGTGTCTGATAATATGAGTGTGGTGCGACACGCCCCCAGAACACCCCCTCGTGTTAGGTGCATTAGAAAGTGTCGAGTCTTACGAACAATGCGCCTAACACGCATTAGGCATCGTAGCCGACTCACTTTGGCGCATTTGACGCCAGAGAAGGGTGAAAAACCGATCATACATGTATCCCATAGTGTTTTTTTATGCATACCCGGATGGGCAAAATGGATGTTCTATATAAAAAAACACACATCTAAAGTGTCCCACTATCGGGCTCATGGTATGTTTTTTGACACATTACATGACACATAAAGCAAGAAAATGTGCGTTCAGGACAAGTATTTGCACGCAAATGCATTTCGAGGTGTTTATGTTGACTATTGGGTTTCAAAAAAATGTATAATATTATACATGTATTTTATTTAAGCATAATTTGGTGCATTTTTTGACACAAAGCTATGTTTATATATGCAGGATGCAATAAAATATACATGAATTCATGGGAGAAACACTTTATATGCACTTTTTTTTGCATTTTGACACTTGTTTTCTCATTTTTTTGTTTCATTTTTCGTTGCGTTTTTATGTTTTTTTTTTACCTGTGCATTTTTTTAGTACAGTCAACTTAATTTTGTCCTGCACTTTATGCGCAGTGTGTAACACATCGTACAAAGCCATGGTTTTTCAATTTCAGTTGGGCTCCACTGCTGGTTTAAGTTGTAAAATGGTGCTGTACAGGTGTGTAGTGCTGTATGAGGGAGGAGAGTGGTGCCATAAGTGGATAAGGGGTGGAATGGTGTGACAGGGGAGATGAGATGATGCTGTACAGGTGTGTAGTGCTGTATGAGGGAGGAGAGTGGTGCCATAAGTGGATACGGGGAGGAATAGTGTTCCAGGGGAGATGGGGTGGTGCTGTAGAGGTGTGCAGTGCTATATGAGGGAGGAGAGTGGTGCCATAAGTGGATAATGGGGAAAATGGTGTGACAGGGGAGATGAGATGATGCTGTAGAGGTGTGCAGTGCTATATGAGGGAGGAGAGTGGTGCCATAAGTGGATACGGGGGAGGAATAGTGTGCCAGGGGAGATGAGATGGTGCTGTGTGAGGGAGGTGAGTGGTGGCTTAAGTGGACAAAGGCTGGAATGGTGTGCCAGTGGAGATGGTTCTGTGGATGTGTGTAGTGCTGTTTGAGGGAGGTTTGTGGTGCCTTTAGTGGTTAAGGGGTGGAATGGTGTGGCAGGGAGTTGGTGCTGTAGGGCTGTGTATTGCTGTATGAGGGAGAAGAGTTGTGCTATAAGTGGATGGGGGGGGGGGGGGGGGGGGGGTTAGTGTGCCAGGGGAGATGAGATGGTGCTGTAGAGCAGGCCCGACATACAGGGGCTACTGATGTATGGGGCCCCGTGAAACAAGGGGGCCCGCAGCAAGCAGGTCCTCTTGTTTCACAAAATAGCCAGCCTGAGCGGGCCCCGCGGCACTGCTGACCGGCCGCAGGGCCCGTGCGGCTCAGAGTGTGAGGAGAGGGGGCGGCCATGCTCCGAGTCACGGCAGTGTCTGTCACTTACTTCTCCTGCAGTCTGTGAACGGTCGGCCCCTCCGCTCTCCCTCTGCCTGTGGGCGGGACGCCTGATCATTTGAATCACCAAAGCCCCGCCCACAGAGAGAGGGAGGGGCCGACTCCGTTCACAGACTGCAGGAGAAGTGACAGATGCTGCAGGGACTCGGAGCACGGCCGCCCCCTCTCCTCAAATTGAATGTTACTGTGGGCTCCCCACCAAACCCCCCACTGCACACACACTGCACTCAAACCCTGGGCCCCACTGAGCCCCACGCTGCACCAAAGCCCTGGGCCCCACTGAGCCCCCACCGCTGCACCAAAGCCCCTGGGCCCCACTTGAGCGCCACCGCTGCACCAAAAGCCCGTGGGCCCACTTGAGCCGCCCACCGCTGCACCAAAGCCCCTGGGCCCCCTGCCCCACTGCACAAAGCCCTGGGCCCCACGAGCGCCACCGCTGCACCAAAGCCCCTGGGGCCCCACTGAGCCGCCCACCGCTGCACCAAAGCCCCTGGGCTCCACTGAGCCGCCCACCGCTGCACCAAAGCCCTGGGCCCCACTGAGCCGCCCACGCTGCACCAAATGCCCCTGGGCCCCACTGAGCCTCCCACCGCTGCACCAAAGCCCCAGGGGCCCCACTGAGCCTCCCCACCGCTGCACCAAAGCCCCTGGGCCCCACTGAGCCGCCCACGCTGCACCAAAGTGCCCACTGGGCCCCACTGACGCCCTCCCCATACCGCTGCACCAAAGCCCCTGGGCCCCAGTGAGCCTCCTACCGCTGCACCAAAGCCCTGGGCCCCATGAGCCTCCACCGCTGCACCAAAGCCCCTGGGCCCCACTGAGCCCCCCACCGCTGCACCAAAGCCCCTGGGCCCCACTGAGCCTCCCACCGCTGCACCAAAGCCCCCTGGGCGCCACTGTTCCTCCTACTTCCGCTGCACCAAAGCCCCTGGGCCCCACTGAGCCTCCCACCGCTGCACCAAAGCCCCTGGGCCCCACTGATCCTCCCACCGCTGCACCAAAGCCCCTGGGCCCATAGTTGCCAAATTTTGAAAATGAAAAAGCAGGAGATATTAGTGGGGAAAGATTTGCATGGCCACGCCCATCTTGACGGTATGCCACGCCCTTCAAAAAGCCACACCTACTCCACCTAACTGCATAACGGCTTTGGAAGAAAGCCAGGTAGATGCCCTTATAGCCAGGTAGTAGCCCGCCACAACCAGGTAGTGCCCCTTACCGGCAGGTAGATGCCCTCTCTGTAGCCAGGTATAGCCAAATTTGTTGCCAGGTAGATGCAGCAGGTAGATGCCCCCATTGTTTGCCAGGTAGTGCCCCCTCTGTTGGCCAGGTAGGTGCCCCCAGTGATGTCCAGGTAGTGCCCCCATTGCTTTCCAGGTAGTGCCCCATTGTTAGCCAGGTAGTGCCCCCATTGTTTGCCAGGTAGTGCCCCCATTGTTAGCCAGGTAGTGCCCCCATTGTTAGCCAGGTAGTGCCTCCATTGTTAGCCAGGTAGGGCCTCCATTGTTGCCAGTTAGACCCCATTGTGCCAGGTAGTGCCCCATAGTAGCCAGGTAGTGCCTCCATTGTTGCCAGGTAGTGCTCCATTGTTGCCAGTAGTGCCTCCATTGTAGCCAGGTAGCGCCCCCCATTGTAGCCAGGTAGTGCCCCCCATTGTAGCCAGGTAGTGCCCCCATTGTTAGCCAGTGGTCCCTTTTGCAGGTATTGCCCCCATTGTAGCTAGGTAGACCCCCATTGTAGCCAGGTAGTGCCCCCCCTTGTTAGCCAGGTAGTGCCCCCATTGTTAGCTAGGTAGTGCCCCTCTGTTGCCAGGTATTGCCCCCATTGTAGCCAGGTAGACCCCCATTGTAGCCAGACAGTGCCCCCTAAAACTAATAAAAATAAAATAATAAAAATCCACTTACCTGACCAGGCTCCTACAGAGCGGCCCGCTCCTGGACATCTCCTCAGCAGTGTCACAGGGGAAAGTGAGTGCAGCCGCGCGTCACTTCCTCTGTGACGCTGACATGTGTGTACGGCGCACAGCGGCACCGGACATACAGGGGGAGGAGGCAGGAGGGAGCGCTCCTCCTGCCTCCTCCCTGCTCAGCGAGACTCCGGGCGGGTGAGCGGACCCTGCACCCGCTTCACCCGCCCGTGGGAAAGGACCGGCAGCGCCGGAGTAGCGCACCAGCGCTACTCCGGCGCCGCGGCCATTTAAAGGACCCCCAAAACGCCTGCCTGGCGGCGGGAAATGAGCCAACTCCCCCGAAAGGCGGGGGAGGACCCCCTAAATAAGCGGGGACCCCCCCGCCAAAAACGGGAGTGTTGGCATGTATGCCTGGGCCCCACTGAGCCGCCCACCGCTGCACCAAAGCCCCTGGGGCCCCACTGAGCCTCCTACCGCTGCACCAAAGCCCCTGGGCCCCACTGAGCCTCACGCTGCACTAAAGCCTCTGGCAGGCCCTCCACTGAAATCCCCTAGCTGGACTACAAAGCCTCTGGGGCCCCCACTGAACTCCCTGCTGGACTAAAGCCCTCTGGGCCACCCCCACTGCAATCTCCCTGCTGGACTAAAGCCTCTGGGGCCCCCACTGAATCCCCCTGCTGGACTAAAGCCTCTGGGGCCCCCACTGAATCCCCCTGCTGGACTAAAGCCTCTGGGGCCTCCCCTAGCCCCCCTGCTAGACTAAAGCCTCTGGGGCCCCCACTAACCCACCCCCTGCTGGACTAAAGCCTCTGGGGCCCCACTGATCTCCTCGCTGGACTAAAGCCTCTGGGGCCCCACTGAATCCCTCGCTGGACTAAAGCCCTGGGCCCCACTGACTCCTAGCCCCCGCCCCCCCCCCCCCCCCATATTGGGCACCACTGATCCCCTGCTGGACTAAAGCCTCTGGGGCCCCCACTGAATCTCCCTGCTGGACTAAAGCCTCTGGGGCCCCCACTGAACCCCTGCTGGACTAAAGCCTCTGGGGCCCCACTGAATCCCCCTGCTAGACTAAAGCCTCTGGGGCCCCACCTGAATCCCCTGCTGGACTAAAGCCTCTGGGGCCCCACTGAATCCCCTGCTGGACTAAAGCCCTCGGGGCCCCACTAACCCTGCTGGACTAAAGCCTCTGGGGCCCCATAACCCCCCTGCTGGACTAATGCCTCTGGGGCCCCCCCCCTGTATCTCCCTGCTGGGCTAATGCCTCTGGGGCCTCCACTAACCCCCCGGCTGGACGAGAGAACTTGGGGCTCCCACTAACCCACCCCCTGCTGCACTAAAGCTCCTGGGGTCCACACTGAACCCCCCCTCCTCCCGCTACACTAAAGCCCCTGGGGTTCCCACTGAACCCCTCCCTGCTGCACTGAAGCCCCTGGAGCACCCCCTGCCACATTGAATTCCCTGGGGTCTCTCTGCAGCCCCCTCCTCTGCTACCACAATGAAGCCTCTGGGACCCCTCTGATGCCCCCCTGCCCCAGCGTCCCTCCCCTCCGGGCCCCAGCTGTGTGGAACCACACTCAAGTTCTTCCCCTCTTGCTGTGTGGGGCTCCATTTAAGTTCCCTCGTCCTCCCATCCGTGTGGGTCCCAACTTAAGGGGACGTAAATTCTGCAGAGACGAGTCGCAGCCAGGCGCAGTCATGATGGCCGTCTGGGGCGGATGAAGAAGAAAAAGGAAAGGTGAACGACTCCAATCAGAAAAGACGTCTCCTGTGAGTCACTAAATGTAACTGCTCTGTTTGTGGAGCACCTGTATCTAACACTATATGGTCACTGGCAGTAATATCGTTCTTATTGTAATTAATTATACTCAGTAATAGTATGGTGGTATGCAGTATTGTTATGGTAGTGATATGTGGCGGTATTATATGGTCTTAGTATGTTGTTGTTATTTCTAATATGGGTCTGCATTTTACTGGTTTGGTCAGCAACATAATAGTGCTGACACGTGGTGAAAATGTGGCGGTATTTGGGTGGCCCTTGTATACCTACTGACCCGCACAATATTGATAAACTGTAAATCCAAAACAATGGTGCAATTGCATTTTTTTTTTTTTTTTATGGGGTTGGATGACTGGTGAGGAGGTAGGGCGGGTTGATAGTGGGGGAGGGGGGGGGGGGGGCAGACGCTTCAGCTGTATGGGGCCCTGAAATTTCTGATGGCGCCCCTGCTGTAGAGGTTCATAGTGCTGTGTGAGGGAGGAGAGTGGTGCCATAAGTGGATAAGAGATGGAATGGTGTGCCAGAGGAGATGGTGCTATAGGGTTGTGTAGTGCTATATGAAGGAGGAAAGTGATGCCATAAGGGAATGGTGGAAGGGTGTGCCAGAGGAGATTAGACGGTGCTGTAGAGGTGTGTAGTGTTGTTTGAGGGAAGTGAGTAAGTGGATATGGTGGGAATGGTTTGCCAGGTGAGATGAGCTGGTGCTGATGCTGTATAGGTATATAGTGCTGTATGAGGAAGAGCCAGAGAAGATGAGATGGATCTGTGGCAGTGTGTAGTGCTGTATGAGGGAGGAGAGTGGTGCCATAAGTGGATATTGGGTGGAATGGTGTGCCAGAGGAGATGGTGCTGTAGGGTTCTGTAGTGCTATATGAGGGAAGAGAGTGTTGCCAAAGGTGGAAAAGGGGGAAAGGTGCGCCAGAGGAGATGAGATGGTGTTGTGAGTAAGTGGGGCATTGAAGGAGGAAATTTAGAGGAAAGGAGGAATATGCTGCAGGAAGGGAGTATAGGGAGTTAGTTGCTGCTAAGGGTATGTCCACACTGCGTATTTTGATGCGTACTTTGGCAAGTAATTTGCGCTTCAATACGCGGCAAAATATGCTTCAAACAAAGTTCAAAGCACTTTTTATTACTTTCTATGTAAAATGTGCGCCATCAGTCACATGACACATACTTTACAAGCATAATTGTGGCGCATATTTCGCAACACTTTTACTCACATAAATGTAAGTGCCTTATCAACTCTTAAGGTGTTTACACGAGAAAAAGTCCTATAAAAACAACAGCGCAGCATATTTTCATCATTTAAACATCGTAAAAAACGCTTCACACTTGTTCTAACTACGCTCGAAAATACACTTCTAAAAGGCCTCTAATCGGGCGTATTCGGAAGCGTATTTTGAAGTGTAAATTTCCACTCAAAATATGCCATGTGAACATACTCTCAAGGAAAAGTGTGTTTTTTCGCGCTGAAATTGACCAGTGTTGCAGATTTTTTAATTTGTAGCACATCCATTTCTATTGTGGATTTACTGCAGATTCGACCACATTGAATTGAAAGTGGTAAAAAAAAATTCAGCTCCACAATCTATTTCAGATTTGTGGATTTTTTTGCACAAATTTCTTCTGAAAATCTATCCCATGTGCATTCATTCTAGGTGCTATGAAGACATGTTGCTAATAGAACCAAATGTCATATGCAGTCTAAGGGGCACTGGTACGCTCCTGCTTCACAATCCCTTAGAGGGCACCAAAGAAATCATAATTATTATTCCTGCTTCATATGACCAATTATTTGATTTTTAAAGTATTTTACTTTATTTTTAATTAATTCATTGATGACCTATATGATTGCTTTTAGTTAGGTTTGACTCTTTAAAGCTAGGTACGCGTAAGTTCCTGACATACAAATCCATAGGATTAGATAGCCCGATGGTGGTATACATCTGGATACCGCAAAAAAAGTATGGAATAATGCTGGATCCTGCGATATTCTTTACAATGGCATTCAGTAAAAAAAAAAAAAATGTATACATTAAACCTATTTATTTTTTACAGTGGGCCCTTATGGGTAACGGATGCCAATAGTTGGCATCTGTTTAACGTATATGCCCTTGCGTGTATGTGTACCTAGCCTTATTTAGGCCGTGTATGTCTGTTCTCAGCACCATGTATGTGCGCTCTTTGTAGCTTTTTATTGTTATGTACACAAGTTACTTCTGTGTGATTTGTGCCTGTACGGTTGGTGTATTTTTATAGCAAACTAATGGATGTGCTTTGATATGCTTGCAATTGATGGGTAAGTGGACAAGAAAATATTTCTTTACAAGCTTCTAAGTGGACCAAGCCTAATAGGTATTGTCATAATAATCAGTGAAATTCTACCGTAACATGCCATGCTGGTGAATGCGGTGCAACTGAGAAACACTACAAGTGTTTCTCACCAACTGTTTTCTAAAAAGCTGTCAATAAATTCGCAGTGTTTGGCTGATTAGTGCCCCCTTTTTTGATACTTAAAATTTATTTTGCAGATGTTGGACATAGCGTTGGGAAGTTTTAGGACGCTGTCACACAGAGCGTTTTTCGGCGCGTTTTTGACGCGTTTTTGGTGTGTTTTTTTTTCTTTCAGAAATGCAAAGCATAGATTGCAGTGCTGTGTATTTTTGCAAAAAAAACGCACCAAAAATGAGCCCAAAAAAAGCATCAAAAAACGCACCCAAAACACTCCGTGTGAAAGCACCCTTATACATATTCAGCTAAACAGCTTTTTTATGATGTGATTACACAAGAAAGCGGATTGGATTTGCATTGATAAATCTGTTTTATTGTGTTCTAGACCTGAACCACTTCATTCAGCAATCTCGGCACAGTCTCCAGTAAAAAAAACCAGAAAAAAGGATAAATCAACGAATGGGCCAAACGCTTCCCGGTAGAAAAAAGTGCAAGATTTTTTTGGTGCTTAAGCCCAACATATCATGGTACTGAAAAAAGTTAAAAAACCTGGTTTTTTTTTTTATTTTTCAGTACCAAGATATGTGTGGGGATGTAAGACTCAATAAATTTCACTTTTTTTATTTGGGAAACGTGGGCCATTCAGTATTTATCGCTATTTCTGGTTTATGCGGCTCGTGGTTGGAAGCCTGGGTATGGGTGCGCTACATACCAGCGTGAAAGCAAAAGGGTTCAGGTGCTATTTTGATTGGCGTTTTAGCGGTGAGTGCCTTTTATCCACTACAGAGACTCCACTAAATAAAGTATAATTTGAGATAATTTACTTGTAATAATACAGAATTGCAAAAAAAAAAGAAGTATCCTGCATTTGGTTTTACTATCCCTTGGCAGGATATAGACTGGTCTGCAGCTTTCCATAGTCTACATTCCATTTGCTTATTACATAGACTGCTGTAAACCTTCAACCGGCTGATGAAAGCTACAGAGAGTACAAAGAATTTGACATTTCTCCAATTTCCCATTGTTTAGTGAATTTGGGCAGTTTTATTAGATTAGCTTTCGATTATAATTGTAAAATTAAGATATATGAATGGTTTATAATACAATTTATCTAGATCCTCTGCAATACATCTTTACCACAGATCTGGCCATGTACTCTCATGATTCTAACGCTCCTACCCTTTCTCCATTCAGACTCTAAAAATGCCAGGCCATTTGGTCATTTCATGCCTGATTATCATGATTTCTGAATTTCCAGAGTGCCAGATTAAGGGCATGCTGCTATTTAATAATTTATACATGGTTGACTCATGTAACACAATTTACGTTTTAGATTTAGAGGTCTTTTGAAATACATTCTTAGGCCTCATTCATACTTTCATATCATAAATTTGAATCAAATATGCATGTGTTATATGTATTATTCTTTTTTTTTTGTTTGGCTCTTTGTTATTTCTGCTGGATATGTTATATATTGTGTTATAGATTGTGATTTTTTTTGTTGTTGTTGTTTTTCATCCATATTGTTTTTTTTCTTGTGAAACAATATTTTTTATGCTGTGTTTGAGATACTGCAAATGTAAAAATGCAGACTGTGTGAACCATGCAAAAAAAGTATTTTTTTTTAAATTTAACTTATTGACTTTAATGTACTAAAAACGCCACCTATACAGATCTAGAGAAACATTTTACGTATAGAAAACTGTCACGTACATAAATATAAAACCCATTTATAAAAAATGGAAATGTGAAAAAAAACATTTACATTTAATGGCAAAGTTTATTTTTAAAGCCCAATTAAATCCAAGGCTCTGCACAATTGAAAGGGATGTCAATACATAGGACTGAAGAAAATACGATATTATCACTAAATAACCAATACATTGGTATAGAGATATAGGGCTTACTATCTACAAATATGGATCCAATATATAGAGGTCGGAATGAGTGAATGGATCAATCCAAAGTTCCTATTTATTTTATGGGACAAACCAGTGCTAAAAAAGCATCAAATGGCATAATGTAAAAAAATAAAAAATAAAATATGCAGTAAGAAAGTGCCCTGTAGCTTGCAGTTTGAACCCAACCAGCTTGTAATGAACAGAAATATGCATTTAACCCATCAAAATAGTATAGGGTGTGTTTAACCCCTTCATAATGATCCACTGTCTTTTGACGGCCTGGTGGTCCGTCCCCCAGCTAAACTGCCGTTTAACCCTTTGTTTGCCAAAGTCCGAGACCGTAGCATTATCAGCAGAGACACCCTAACCTGATAAGGTCACTTGTAATGGAGCCTGGGCAAACACTTTGCAGTCAGCCATGTGGACTTGGAATGGCCCCAAAGGCTGCCTGTGCAGTAAGCATGCCGATAGGGTACACTGTGGGCGACATGTGTGAATGAGGGCGCGTCAAAGTGAATATTCGAGTCTCATTTTCAATGTATAATGCGCCTGACGTATGAAAGTGGATTTTGTGTGTTCATAAATGGTGTGTAAAGTTTGACACGCCTCACCTATGTGTTAGGCGCATTACGGAACTTAGGCACATTAGTGATGCGTCTGACATGTATAAAGGCTATAGATAGGCTGGAAATAAAAGAGAAGTCATTAGAATAGCATGTCAGCGAATAGAAACTATGGTACTAATCCTGCTTGGAGGACCACAGGTCCCAGCAATATCTGTGCTGGTTCTTGCCGTATGTCGAATAAAGGGTGAGAACAGCAAAAATACATTTCAAATTTAATGTAGTCAAAACTAAAATTTTAAAAATCTGAACAACATAATCAATGGGTTATTTAATGTAAAGGTAGTTTAAGATTCTATAAATGTTAAATAAATTTTATAAGAGATATTTCTATATTTTGAGGATAATATATATTTTATATTAATTTTATATGATCACATTTTTCATTAAATTTAAATAATTACGTTTTATAATGTTTGATAATTAAAATAAATTATTTTTTATCATTGTACTGGTGTAAGTTGAGAAATAATGGACATTTTTGTCCCTTACAGCAAATCTAGCTTCACTTTGACTCCTCAAGCTCAGGCAGACCACTTTGAAATAGAGCTGCCTGTTCGAGCAGTAATGCACCTAGTCTTGCAGAACCACATTCATCTATGTGTCTAATCTTACAAGTGTGGTACGACACACCTCCATATAGCCCCCAGAACGTCCCCAGAACACCCCTTCATGCAGTCGAAAGTGTTGAGTCTTATGAACAATGCGTCTAACACATATGTTAGGTGTGTTAGACATCATATCCGGCTCAGTTAGGTGCATTGTACGCCAGAAAAAGGATGAAAAACCCTTTCATACATGTCGCCCTGTGTGTTGCCCTAACAGCAGCCTGTGTCATACTGACACAGTGTATAATGTAGCATACAGGAGTTATAAAAAAAAATGAAAGAAAAAGTAAACAACATAAAGGGCCACATGTATGAAAACTGTCTAGGTCTAAAACTCACTTTGTTGCCAATAGTAACCAATCAGAGCGCCTCTTTCATTTCATATAGTGTTCTGGAAAAAAGAAAGAGGCGCTCTGATTGGTTGCTATGGGCAACAAAGTGAATTTTAGACCTAGACAGTTTTTATACATGTGTCCCAAAGTGTGCAAAAAATAAGATAAATAATTAAATAAAAATAAATGTTTATTATAAAATGATTGTACAGACATAACACATATTAGGTATGCACACAACCGCAATAACCCGTATAATTAATTTAACAGTTTATTTAGTCTGAAACATGAATGTAAAAAATCTAAAATTTACATGTACCCTCAAGCTATGCCGGAAAAAGCAACTTTTCACGCATAAAATAAAGCCTCCTATGGTTACGTCACTTTAAAATAAAAAAAAATTCTGACTGCTGAAATGCAAAGAGGCAAAAACTGAAAACTTTAGCTGCTCACTAAAGCCTTTTCAGGCCTGGTAAATAAGGGGTTAAATGTATATGCTGCAAGAGAAGCAAATCCCTTAGATCTGTTTTGGTTTATGTGGTTCCAGGGTTAAATACATTATATCTTTGTAATATATGGTTAAAACAATTTGGATCTCCTGTGATGCACAAAGGTTGAACCAACACTCTTACATGAGAGAATTTTCTGTACAGTAATTATCTCATAAGCTGTCTTCTTTTTTAGGGTCTGTGATATAGATAGTGAGCAGGCCCCTCACGTCTCTCTTGTCTGAATTGTTCATTAGTTTATTATCCTGTAGTTTGGGGTTTTGTACACGTACCCTCTGTATTGTAAAGTGCTGTGGAATATGTTGACACTATATAAACAAAGATTATTCTTATACAGCAGGGCAGCCGTGCCCCTCACCCCATAATACACTTAGCAGAATACATGTCGCTTGCAGTTTATGTGATCTTACACTTCAATAAAGATAAGCACCACCATTTTTGAAAGGCTCAATAAATATATCTTATTTAACAGGCCATTAGTTATTTTCAGGGCTGGCCTAAGGCTAAGGCTACACAGAGACTTTTTGTAGTGTTACTGACTGACTTTTTTCTTTATTAAGTGACAGCTGTAGTCCACAAGATTGCACTCAGTGCCGGGGTAGCCACCATCAGACAGGTTTGGATGGTCTGCCTTCTGGACAGAATACTCGCACCTCATTTAGATCACCAGTAGTGAAGGACTCTGTAGTACTCTAAGGCCATGTTCCCCCGGCTTAAAATGGGCCGTATTTTCGGTCCTAATTACGTGCCGAAGTGGAGCAAATTAGGGGCTGAAAACGGCCCATTCATTACGGTAATTCACAGTTCTCATAGAGAACTTGATTACGCTCCTCTCCCTGCTTGGCGAATACGCCGGGCAGGGAATAAAGTGAACATTGAAATTACCAGCGGCGTATACCGTGCCGCTGGTACTGCAAGTCAATGGGCCGGCGAAGTGTCGGCCCCCCGCTCACTCCCCCGCTCCCACCCCGCCCCCGTCCACACGGTGTAATTGCGGGGCGTAACATAGCCTAACAAAAAAAAGTGCCCAGCGTACAGATGTCTGAAACGTCCTTAGACCTAGGCTTCATTCATACTTTTAGTAAAGGTTTCACAGCTCACCACCTTGTATAAGCAAGTTGCAAAGGACACCGCTCTTGACAGTGCAGTAACCATGTAAGAATAAAAAAAAAAATCCAGCAATCCAGGATTCAAAAATAAAATTCCAGCAAATTTAGTGAAATACAATGAAAAAATCCAAAACATTATGGGCCACATCTATGAAAACTGTCTAGGTCTAAAATTCACTTTGTTGCCCATAGCAACCAATCAGTGCGCCCCTCTCATTCTTCCAGAGCACTATATGAAATGAAAGAGGCTCTCTGGTTGTTATGGGCAACAAAGTGAATTTCAGACCTAGACAATTTTCATACATGTGGCCCAATGGGTCAGAGATAGAAGAACGTGCTTACGCAGTTCAAACTGACCTATGATGTTTTGGCATTTCTAATTGCATCTCCCCAAATTTGCTGAATTTTTATTTTTGAATCAAGGATTGCGGGATTTTTTGGATATTCTTACATACTTCATTCTAACTATACTATAAAAATAGGGATCTGATATAAATGCACATTATGGATGTTTTTTAATAACTTGTATAACAAATACATTTTTGGTTTCGAATTATATTTGTTCTGATTTGTAATTTTGTTAGCTGTTGTCTGTTTTTCATCCATGTCTTTTCCATTTTTTGTCAAAGAATTTACTTTTTTTGTAGTTTTAGTAATGTTACTTGCAAGAGCTACAACAGTTTTTAATGAATCTGTTGTAACATACTGTGTACTTGAAAGAAAAACACCATTCACAAACATTTTTCAGTCAAAAAACATATGAAATACAAAAGTGTAACTTCTTTCAAAATGTATTTACCCCAAAAACACAATGGACTTTTGTGTGAAAACTGTCTAGAAGTAAAACTTTCTTTATTGCCCATAGCAACCAATCAGAGCTCAGCTTTCATTTCATATAGTGCTCTGGAAAAATAAAAGGGGAGCTCTGATTGGTTGCTATGGGCAACAAAGACAGTCTTACTGCTACCCAGTTTTCATACATAAGGCCCGGTGTGTGACACCAGCCTGGAGATTTTTCAGGCAGTTTGTGGCGTTTTTCTCCTATAGATGTTCATCATTTCTTTTTTGGTTTTGGGCTTTTTTCCTCCCTGTTTGAGAAAAACATAGAAACGTGAGCTTTTTCCCTTAATAAATCATGGTTACTTGAACAGAAATCATTAAAGACATTCTATAAAACACCTGATTTTTAATAGAAAAAAGCCACTAAAAGAACCCATGTACTAAAACATATTATTGTGTAAAAACACCACTATAAATGCATAAAAACCGCTTTTCTAAGCCATAAAAGTCCAAAAAAGGGTATGATGGGAAGCCTTAGGCCGGGTAAACACTTTTTTGCATGCGGATTTTGCAGTATTATTTGTAAGCCAAAAGCAGGATTGGGTCCAAAACACAAGAGCTACAAGCCTTTCCGTTATACTTTCTGTGAAGGTTTAATTCCTAGTTCTGGCTTACAAACACTGCTGAAAAATATGCATCAACAAATGTGTGTGAACCCAGAAGGGTCTACTCTAAGCAATCAGTATAACAGGGTAATATTGTTTCCAAACTTTTCACATTTATTCAAAAAACACTTGGTGCAAAAGATAAAATATACTTGCTGTTGATAGTGGCTGCTATATAGAACTTTAAACTCGCTATTCTAAGTCCATGAGGTAGTCCGCAGTATCCAGTGCTTCCTGGTATAGTGTGAAGAGATGGCGTCCACACGGCGGCAGAATGCACCCCTGTGACTTTTCGAGAGTGTACACCGCCCCCTTTCTCTTGCAGACTGCCTCATGGACTTATAACAGCAAGTTTTAAGCCATATTGGCAACTAGCAGCCACTATCAACAGCAAATATATCTTTATGTCTTTTGCACTAAATATGTGTTTTTGGAATAAATATGAAAAGTTTAAAGACAATATAAGCTTGTTGATTGCTTGGGCTATGGTGGGAGTCTGAGAAAGCTCCCCAGACAGGCTGTGCTGCCATTGCCTACTATATCCAAAATTACTGTCTTCATTGACTATTGGACTTAGAAGTGTGTACTCCTCAGCCAGACAGAGGGCCTGATAAATTCTGCATGTTGCCTAAGCACACGGATTTAACAGTATGTGAGTGACTGGCTGTCACACAAGTAAATAAATGTGCCAGCGCTTAAAGGGGTTGTCTCACTACATTGATTCATCTGAACTCAGTTCTGTTTTCTTGGTTTCAGTTTGAATTCAGGGGTGTGTTTACTGGCTGCAATAGAAGCCAGGTCTGTAGCTATAGCAACCAGTGCTGGCAGCCTATCATGAGAGATTGAACAGGTCTGTAACTATAGCGACCTGAGTAGCTGTTGCAGCCCATACAAGAGGGGGTATCTTGGAATAGGTAGGACACTGTAAAGGGCCGTTCACATGGCTTATTGCATGGACGGATTGCAGCCATATTGCGTGCCGTACTGTGCTGCAATACAGCTGGAATCCGTCCCAGCCATTGCGGTAATCCACAGTTCTCATAGAGAACTGTGGATTCCGTCTCTCCTCACTGCTCGGCGAATCCGCCGGGCGGGGAGAAAGTGACATGCACATTATCCCGGCGGGATACGCGCCGTGGATAATGAAAGTCTATGGGGCCGGCGGGCAGCACCTCCGCACCTCCCCCGCCCCTTATTCAAGTCGTAATTGCGGGCGAAATCCGTCCCGCAATTACGGCTTGAATAAGCCGTGTGAACCGGCCCTTAATGAACATGTGTTGAAAAGTGACTTGTTTTTGCAAGAGCTTTAACATAAAAAGCAATCCTTATAGTGAGACATCCCCTTTAACATTAGTCTTACTTCACAATAACGAAGCACTTTTCTCCTTTTTAGCATTATAAAAATATACACCTATTTTGTAGAAGTATATCCGTTTTCATATGGCCACAAAAATCACTGTTTCCCTATTGCACAACACAAAGGACGACATATTTTTTTGGGCACCCAGACAACATATTTTTTGCACACATTAGTAGCGTAGAATTCGCCTCAATCTATGAACCTGTTCTGCTGTGGGTCATAGATTAGGCTCTTTCTAGCTACTAAGCAACATTTCTGGCTCAGGTAAACCACTTTTAAAGTGCTCTACCTGTTCCAGAAGTAACTCGCCTGGATTTGTCGATAATCAGTCATAAAAGCATATATTTATACGGTTGTAGTGCGACACCCCGCCAGCATGCCCCCTGATCTCAGCCGCATTACAAAGTGCTGCGGGCAGTTGATAATGTGTCTAATTTTGGAGTGCACCTGATTATAAATCTAAAGAACAGAGCTGAAAGGACGCCAGACTACTGGCACAGCCCAGTTCATGCATGTCGCCCTATATAGCCAGCTCGAGTTGAAGTTACATATATAAGACGAAGGGTCCATAAGAATGTTATTTTCTAAAGTACTTTTAATCGGAACTAATTTCAGCTTACGTTACCATATTTTGTTGTGTAGCTAAGTGCTATTAATTTATACTCATTTCAGTCCATGCTGGTAAACATTCAGTGAGTAATTGCACAGCGAAGCCCTTTAGCACTGCAAAGTGCTGTGTTCACCCTGAAGTACTTTCTGTTGTTAAGTTGTTTATTTTACCTGTTACTGAGACTTTTTCTATTTTTTTCCTGCTACAATTTAAGTTGTGGCATTTCATAAGTTTATTCCTAATGCTTTGCTCTTTATTGGTCACATGCTCCCCCTGATGGCCATTTCTATGTATTACATCTCCCGACACTGTCAACCTTCTTTGCTTGGAAGACAAAGGAGAGCTCTGATCAGGTCTCAGCATAAGGACATTTTATTTGGAAAAACAAACAAATGGTGACTAGGATAATCCTAAAATCTAAGAAAAGCGGTGACTTCACATTTTTTATTTGATTTCACATTGGAATTGTAGTAAAATAATTTATTTTTGGCTATGATAAAGATAAATAAGAGTTGGCGTAACCTAAAGAAAATCCAAACACAGAATAACCTATAACCCCAACAATAAAATGTAAACCCTTTATTTCAGACACAATGATACCAGAACGGTAGGAAGAGACAACTGTTGGTGATTGACAAATCGGACAATTATTATTATAGGACATGTTCTGCGCAAATCTTCTAGCACAAGATAATTGATAAATGGTCCCACAGAATCCTTATAGCTACAGAATACCATAAAACCGATCCAAATACATTGTAGAGCTGCGATAAATAGATACATTTTCCCCAGCACTATAGCATATATTGTATACATTCAGCAAAATATCAAAGATGTTTCCTAGCTAATAGCATTTCTTTTCAGCATGTTGTTAAGTGCCGATAATCTATTTGCCAGAGCTCCTACAGCGTTTTTCTCTAGACCAACATCTAAGCAGGAAAATAAATGCCCCTTAAACAGACTATGGCGTTTGATTGGCAGCTAAGCAAACGGAGTGGGTGTGAAAATTAGGCAGGTTTGAAAACTAATGACTTCAGTGGGTGTGAAGGCACCCATCCCTCTGGTGTCTTCAGTGCCGGGAGGTCAGCAAAGGACTTTTTTTTTCTTCTTGTACTTAAGGCTTTTTCTTAATGTCACAGTTAAATTAGTGGTAATAGGCTTCTCACATCTTAGAGCCTTTTTTTGTTCCTGCATCAGAGTCTTGTTTAAAGCGCTTAGATACTGAAGAAATACAAATCTGACTAGCTTCTTCCATTGTGTTAATAATGCCAGTAATGAGATATTTAGGGAATGTGATGTCTGTGGTCAATGAGTCTGTCGGACGCCGATGGTGTCTGTTGTACAATGGCTCCGGTTCCCCCTCTGCAGAAGATTCTGAACCGAACCTCCGATGCAGAAGTGAACAAGGCCTAATTTGTGAACCTTGAGCACAGACATACTGGTTATTAGTAAATAACTTATTGCTAATCGAATAAGTAATGACTTTACCTATTAACTTTTTCCTGAATTTTTTCATGTTGGAATCTTAAGAGCCACTTATACAAAAGGCTAAAATAGCAAATACACTATCCACACAACACAAACATTCATCTTGAGCAAGACCCAGCTCAGAAGTTCACCCTCCACATTGCAAAGTTTTAGAAGAAAACTCGATTCCGTCACTTTTAGACATTTAGGCCTCAGAAGTTCACCCTCCACATTGCAAAGTTTTAGAAGAAAACTCGATTCCGTCAATTTTAGACATTTAGGCCTCAGAAGTTCACCCTCCACATTGCAAAGTTTTAGAAGAAAAGCTCTATTCCATTACTTTTAGACATTTAGGCCTATGTTAAAAGGGTTCTCTCACTACAGTGATTAGCTTTCAACACATAGGGACAGGTTAATCAAAACTTTCTAAATACATTGTTTTTTGAAATTTCCCTGGTCGGGAAATTAAGAGAGATTTTATCACAAGTGTCTTGTCTCTAGGTTACCGTCCATATCTCCCTTCCTGATTAGACAGCGAGCAGGGAGTGATGTCAGCATGGTCAGAAGGGAGAAGAGTCTTTATCACGAACAAGATTCGATTAATTGCCTTTGAAAAGCTCTTGTGTTTACTCCTGGGGGTCATGATGCTTTGTTTACTGGATTAAAACCACTACAGTCATATCACTTTAATAGGCTCAACTAGGAATAGCTGAGCTGATATGCCAATAACTGATATGGAACCACCCACAGCCTTGCAGTGTGAGTCTGAAGCTGCCTGTGACTCTGTGAAACAGCATTGTAAGAAAACCCCATTTAGGAAGTCAAAAAAACAGAACATCTTTTGAATAACAAGATTGATGCCTCTGAATCTCTATGGTCCCTCATCTTTTGTGTTGAGCGCGACTTCTAATGCATCCCATACTTTGTATGTTGGTACATGCTGGAATTTGTTCAGCTGCCCAATCCTTTTTCTTGTTTGTTCTTTCTCGGTCTCGTCTGTAGTAGCAGAATAGTTACATATACATTGACTTTTTTGTACCTTCTGCTATTGCTGACATCTGCTGTATTTAACTACTTTTTTGTTATATCTTATGTAATGAAATTGCAAAAGGTGCAACTTTTATTGTAGTAAAGGTGGTGGATAATGAATATTTTGTGCAAATATGTGATTCTGATTTCTAGTTCATCCTCCTTGTATTTTCTAAAGTTGCTTCCAGATTGATTGATATAAATGAAAATAATAATTACAGACAAATGATGGTTCTAATACCGTTTCCATATCTAGATTTATCACATTATGTCTAGTATGGGATCTATATACTCATACTCTTCTACAGCTACAACCTACAGCTTAGGACACCTAACCATAGGGTCACTGATCTACGTGGAGATTTTATCGCAGCCAATGAATGTGGTGTTCCCACAAAGGCACTTCCACGTTACAAGTCGGCTCCTAGTTAGCTATGAGCCAACCATGTTATAGGATGAGTCACCTGGGGGTGTCTTTTCCATTCACTTCTGAGGGAATTCAGGATATAACCAAGTGATTGTGCACGACTATATTTGTAACCCCATGGAAATGACTGGGGAGGATGGCCGCAAGCGACTTATTCTATGACACAGTTGACTCATATCTAGCTATGGGCCGACCTGTAATTTGGAGGCAAGGTCATGGGAACACCTCTGTAAGGCCATTGTTAAGACCACCTCTTGACAAGCTTTAGATAAAGTTTAGGCACCTGGTTTTTGCTTAAGTATATCTTTAAATAAAAGATATATTAGTCACATGATATATCACTCCATGTTCTTGTGCAGCACCTATTCTACATTTCTATGCAAAGTTTTTCATGTACTCCTAAAACTCCCATGAAGCAACTTTATTTGGGTTCTTAGTCCTTGGTGCCCCCACCCTGGCAAATCCTGTACCTCCTGATGCCATCATATACTTTTTCCCTCAAATCATGTTGCAAAAGAGAAAAGTGCTACCATCAACTACAATAGATTGATATATATTATGCAGATACTACCAAAAATAATAGCCCTCATTTATTATTGTGGTAGCAACAACAACGTCGTAAAATGCACCAGAAAGTGCCGAATTTTTGGTGCAGTATTCCCTGTGTACCACAGACACATGTATCATGGGCAATAGATGCTGTTTGCAACCTTTCTAACATGGGGATGTGGCTTCATAAAATAGGTGTGGGTAAGTGGAAAAGGGGTGTATGCGGCACGCTGTGCCAAGAACTGCTCCAACACTGCCAAAATTCTGGCATAAAAAGTTGAAAAGCTAGAGAAGTCTACAGATGTACCAAATTTATCAACATGATAACTCTAGCACAAGTTTACGCTTTCTGACCTTCAGACTAAGTCAGTGAGGGCCAAAATCAGTCACAAACAGATTAATAAGCAGAAAGTAGATGAGCTCACCTTTTCTTGACATTGATATGTTTAACTTCCGAGTAAAGGTTCTCCTCTTGCCATTCATTTCTTCATATGCATGTGGTAGTTCCAATATAGAATGACCATCCAGCGTGATTGAATAAAACCAGGTATTTTATTTGTAATAAGCCATTAGCAAACAGCTAAAAGGTGCAGGTAAATAGAAAATGCGTTTACGCGTTTCGAGACACTCAATGGTTCATGAGCACAGCCCTGTGAGATATATACACACACACATATATATATATATATATATATATATATATATATATATATATATATAATATATATATATATATATATATACACCATCTACGCTAATTCTCAATGGGTGTGGATCCAAAGTATGCAACGTTCTTTCAAAGTATGAAAAATTAGGATTACTACAGCAGAGCATTGGCTCATTCTTGACAAACCACAAGTATCCAGGCAGGAAAATGTGCAGTTTACTGGGAAATTACAACAATTTCTGCCATCTACATCAACTGTTCATTTAGCGAGACTGCCACACCCTTATTAAAAAGTAGTTAAAATGTTATGTGTGTTATAGCAATACATTACTGGTCTATATGCTTTATCTACATGGAAAGTGGAAGAGAGTGAAAAGAATGACATGAAGGCATAGAGCCAAGAAGGGGCACAATATGAGGATGGGTTGTACAGTTTAAAATAAACTATTCTCTGTATGGGAAGCTGCAGCGTGACCTCGGCCTTAGAAAAACTATGTGAGGAGTCCAGAGGTCACAAAGTAAAAATGAGAGATATAAACATTATATCTGACACCAGCACTGCCATGAACAGCTGCCATCCTTAACTCACGAAACAACTGGATTATCTCACGCCATGAGGAATTTGCTTCAATATAATCTCGCTTGCATTAAGTTCAAAATGCTGGAGCTAATGTGATTCTGATTGCGGGTCTTAGTGTCAGAAAACTAAAGCAAGCACACAATTGGCTTGCTCGCCCTAACCTTAAAGGGGACCCTGTATCTATTGTATATAGGTTCATACACAGCTTTATAACATAGTACATGATATAAGAAAACAAGACAAAATGACAACTGATATAGAATTGAAAGGTAGAAGTTGAAGCGTGATGATGTATATGTTTAGATAAAAGAAAACCGCTTACCTGCCATGTGCGCACATACTTGTAGACACAAGAGTTTGTGGAGGAACTCAGGTGAACGGGAATAAGCAATAATGAAAAGGAAAAGTTTAGTTCCAATAAAACACAAAAATAGAAAGATGAAAAATAACATTTTATTGTACAAAAATATAAAAACTACAGCAAGTCAAATATCAAGAAAGTGTGGATAAAATCTGAGAGACCGCTTACGCGTTTCAAACCCCAAGGTTCTTAATTATAGCAGTTTTTATATTTTTATACAATAACATGTTTTTTTCTTACTGTTTTTTGGAATTACATTTTCCCTTCTCACTATGTTTAGATTGGACCCAAAGTTGTAGATTTATGTGCGGATAGGGCAGTTCTGCCAGGGAGTAAACATTGGGTCAGATGGAGTTAATATATCTACAGATATGTTCACATGACTTTAACAAAGAATTTAGGGCCACATATATGAAAAATGTCTAGGTCTAAAACTCACTTTGTTGCCAATAGCAACCAGAGGGCCCCTCTCATTTTTTCAGAGCACTATATGAAATGAGAGGGGCACTCTGATTGGTTGCTATGGGCAACAAAGTGAGTTTTAGACCTAGACCGTTTTCATACATGTGGCCCTAATGCAGATTCCGTGCTGGATTCCTTGTTAAAATCCTGCTATAATCTGACGGCCATTCTTTTGATTGGATTCTTTTGTGCGGATTTTCCAAACCACAGATTTCAAATCCATGGTGTGGGATAAAAGAGAATGAACATGTTCATTCTTTTGGGCGAATCCTTGCCACGTCCTACTTGGGCAGGAGGGCCTCATGTTAGCCTCATTGATAGTTGGCTAACCCACGTCCAAATCAGAGGCGAATACTGCCTCTGATAAGTAAAAATCTTAGGCGGAAATCCGAGGTGCTGAAGGTAAAATTGGGTTTTATTGGACGCTCAGTTTTCCATTTGGTTACAATACAATAACACAACTCCGGTGACAGGGTCCAACTGAGGGAAAAGCCATAAAACAGACAATGCGGCCGATCACTTCATTCTGCTGTTTAGCTCTCTTTTTTTGGGAATTGTTACATAAAGACCACGTAGTTGTTTAGTAATAACGTATCTGTGTAAAGTAGACACCCACTTATGTGCAGCTGGAGGCCCTCACAATGGGTTCCTCTAGGGGGTCCCATATAACCCCAGCACATTATTGTTAATATAGACTGTTTTTGCAGACGGGGATCTGATATGTGTGTTTGGAAACTCCCAAAACTCCCTTGTACTGTATAATATGAAATCACAGTCACTGGCACAGAAAGGGTTAAGTTAATCTTTGCCACAGGGAAAAGTAAATTGGACCTCAAAAGTGACTTTTCTGGGGAGTCTCAGTGCAGCTTCATCACGCTGGACAAATAGCATGCATAGAATCCAGGCTATTGCTGCCAGAATGACTGCACAAAGGGCATATTTTGTGTGATAAATGTGTAACAAAGCTATAACTCACAGGATATTTTATTCTCTAAAAGATCGGAATGCTTTCACTGATGAAAGGCTTTGGAGTTGCCTCAGAAATGCCATCAAATGGACATCTATTGTGTGCAGAGAGCACTCCTGTCAGGATAGCTTGCAGTGGGAAAAAAGGAACCAATTTCAGGTTATTTATTGGGTATTGGATTTTCCAGTTCTTGATGTCAATATCTCAAATCCTCTCTGAGTATTGCATTCCCTCGCATCTTACACTAGAAAACATGAGAGATGCCCAGCACTCCTGGTGGTCCTGGGACAGTCAGGTCAAAGCACCAAGACTCCCATCATTCATTACAAGGTATCACATCATACAAGTCGTGATGGCTTTTCTGCAAATCTCTGCAACTCTTTTTAGCAGTCTCTCCACCTGCCAGCACTCATTTGATAGCTACATAAGTTCTATCTATCTATCTATCTATCTATCTATCTATCTATCTATCTATCTATCTATATAAATCTATACATACATATGTGCATAGATAGTATCAGTCGTCTGCAGGCAGTGTCTCTCCACCAGCATGCATGATACCTGTAAGCTGTCAGGAATTATATAGACAGACACAAAAGATAGACATAAAAGATAGATAATCAATGGGCTGCAGCCACGGTTTATGGCTCTCCACTAGCATGCATGATACCTGAAGATATCTATCTATCTATGTCATATTTATCTATCTCCTATCTATCTCATATTTGTCTATCTATCTCATATTTGTCTATCTCATATCTATCTATCTATCTATCTCCTATCTATCTCATATTTGTCTATTTATCTCATATCTATTTATCTCATATCTATCTATCTATCTAATATCTATCTATCTATCTATGCCATATCTATCCCATATCTATCTCTCATATCTATCTATGTATCTATCTCATATCTATCTCATATCTATCTATCTCATATCTATCTATCTTTCTATCTATCTTTTGAAGCTAGTTTTTGGCTCTCCAGTAGCATACACATGACCTGGAAGCTGACAGTTTAGAAATATAGAACATTCAGTGGTCTGCAGGCAATTTGTGGCTCTCCAATAGTATACATGAGACCTGGAAGCTGATAGGTAGGAAGTTAGATAGATTAGATAGATAGATATCAGTAGTCTGTGGGCAGTTAGTGGCTCTCTAGCACAATGCATCGGGAAGTAGATGGATATTTGCGGGCAGTTTATGGCTCTCCACCAGTTTGCATGAGACCTGGAAGCTGATAGATATGGATGAATATCAGTGGTCTGCAGGCAGCTTATGGCTCTCCAACAGGATACATGAGACTTGGAAGCTGATAGATAGATAACAGATAGATGGATAGATAGATAGATAGATAGATAGATAGATAGATCGATGGATAGATAACAGATAGATAGATAGATAGATAGATCGATGGATAGATAACAGATAGATGGATAGATGGATAGATAGATAGATCGATGGATAGATAACAGATAGATAGATATTAGATAGATAGATAGATAATGAATTAGATAGATAGATATGAGATAGATAGATATCAGTAGTCTGTGGGCAGTTAGTGGCTCTCCAGCACAATGCATCTGGAAGTAGATGGATATCTGCGGGCAGTTTATGGCTCTCCACCAGTTTGCATGAGACCTGGATGGTTATAGTTATGGATGTTTATGAGTGGTCTTCAGGCAGATTATGGCTCGCCAACAGGATACATGAGACTTGGAAGCTGATAGATGGATGGATAGATAGATTCAGATCACTGATGTCCACTGTATTGTGAGGGGCAATGACTTCACTGGGTGGGAGCCGCCGGCATTGAGCAGCGCCTTGTGCTCGCCCAGAGGCTACACTGGAGCTGTGGCTGCTGGGACCTGTTGCCCGGGGCTCGGCAGGTCGATGGGCGCTCGTCGCTGGGGTTGGTGAGTGCGGGCGGTGTCGGGTGAGGGGCGGGCTGTGTGTACTGTGTGGCTCTGCCTCCCTGTGCTGACTGCACATGCTGCTCTCTCTGTATAAGGCAGCGGAGTAACTGGGAGGGCGCAGACAGCAGAGCGAGCCTCAGAGCGCACACTCCATCCTCAGAGCAGTCCAAGTGCCTGACCCCAGCCAAAGACAAGGGACTGCTACCAGGGGACTACACTGCACCCACTTGTGTCTACTCCCCGGGGTCTGGCTGCAGGACCCTCCTCTGGAGCCCTGGGCAAGTGTGGATCTTCCCCCATCTCCCAGGAATACCCTCAGCATCCCCGGAGTTACTGGCATTGTGCACATGCAGGAGAGCATTGTCCGGGCTCCATGACTCAGTGACAGCTGTGTGTGGTTCACTATGGATATCCTGGTGCTGCTGTTTGGAGTAATTTCCCTGCACTTTTCAGGATGCTCCGCGTCAGGACAAGAAGGTAAGGCCAGTGCGGAGCCCCCAGTGTGTGCCGGGGGAGCGCTGCCGTCCTCTGCTGCTGCTGCTGCTGCTGTCACATCTGGAGTGAATCAAAGCTGTAAACATACTACAAAGCCTTGTGCGGGGCTCTCATGTTGTGGAGCAGAGGATGGCTCCCCTGAGTGTTACCTAGAGCCCCGCGCACTGCCATGGAGCTGTAATCAGGATGCCAGTGAATGCCTGGCAGGGAGAGGGTGGCATGTATGGGCACGGCCAGTCCCCGGCAATGAGTATACAGCAGACATCGGCTCACACCAGCAGAGTCCCCTGTGAAGTTGCTGCAACTCTTCATATGTTTGCAGTTTGCTGGAGCTCCAGACACAGGAGGAGCCAGAGACAAGGGACCCTCAGCAGAGATAAGAGGCAATAGCTGCTAGGAGTCTGCACATTGCCTGTATACATTGCCCATAGGCGCATACAGAGCCGTGTATCAATATAGCTCCAATAAACTGCAGCAAATTAGGACCCGGATCTGAGATCCTCTGATATCTGTATATTCTGATACTAGAATAATGTATCTGCATTACACATCCGTGAGGATTGTCTCCAGAAAGTTGTTGGAACATATCTGTACCATGTCAGTACAGGAGCCCATATTATCTGCACCCAGAAGCCTATATATACATGTACGGGCTCCTGTACTTACATATATACACACTGTATATATGTGTGTGGTATATATGTGAATTATATATATTATAGTATATATATATAAAATATATATATATATATATATATATATAATATATATATATATATTATATGGTCTGTACTTATATAGTGTGTGTATATAGCCATGTATGTACAGGATATATACAGTATATACATATACAGTATACATGTACATATCAATATATATCTATCTATATATCTATATATATATATATATATATATGTATACACACATGTATGTATGTATATATGTGCTTCTGGGTGCAGATAACATGGGCTCCTGTACTTACAAAGTACATATATGTTCAAACAACTTTCTGGTGATATTATTCTTATATATATATATATATATATATATATATATATATATATATATTATATATATATTATATATATATATATATGTGTGTGTGTGTGTGTGTGATTTGTTGTCCATCAATACAGAAAATTCATAGACCAGCTACATAAAGTTCCATCCTATAATTGCACTGCCTAGTCAGACGTGTATCCTGCAATGAAGTATTGATCCCCATCCACTGTACAGGATGTCACATCTCCATTCTGTGCATTCATTAGCTGCAATCCACACTGAAATCTTCTTCACCTCAATAGAACTTGTAAATAAGATTAGAGCCCATTGTATTGGGATAGAGCATGCTGCTATGTGGTGTTGTGATACAATGTCCCAACACACACAAAGTCTTTCATTGACACTACACAGTCAGATCAAATGAGATTTGCAAAACAATGGTGGACAAGCCCCGTGTCCATATTTCATGACTGCATTGTGCTGTTTACTACATGGCACTGCTTAGTTTGCCATTGCCAGGGACCTGTAGTGTTGGGTACATGACGGCATGGCAGTGCACTGGCTGGGGGTAACTGGCTCCCATACTGATTCTTGTGGGTGTAGATAGTGTTTTGTGGGGCTTGTAACACTGGTTGAATACATGGTAGGCGTCGGAGGGTTAGAAGCCTAATGTCAGATCTTCCTTTCGTGATCGCCTCCTCCTCGTCTCCCTTCTAGCTAGCTTCCAGTGTAACATGGGCGGAATCAAATATTAATAATGGTGGGGAGCTCACCCTTCTTAAAGGATTCCTTCCTCTTATACACAGTGCAGATGTTTCACAAGAGCTGACGGAGGATATCATCTTCAGCTATTGGAATTGCCATACACTATGTTGCTATCACATTAATATTTATGTATTTTTTGATGATTTATCTCGGTATTTTTAAACATCTTTGTCGAACAATCATTGGTGGAATTGATTTTCCAGTGTGTTGGTAAATCATTCTATAGATACGGTGTGACGCATGCAATCATTGGTCATGATAGTCTTGTCTGTAGCCAAAATTGGCTCCTATATGGCCATCTTTAGAAGTCCATTGTGAGGCAGGTAGAGCGGTTTTAGGTCTGGCTTAGAAAGGGACAGTTGCCTTTGACCGGAGTGGAGCTGTAGCCCACACATCAGGAAGCTCCAAGTAACTCAGACATTTAAATGACAACACATAGGGCTCAGCAATGACATGAAACAGCAAATTGCAGAACTGGCAGAAGAGAAAATGAGCCCTGTGATTTCAGAAAGAGGATTATCCATCTCGGTGTTGGAAAGGGGATTTCACAAGGCAGTGGCATCTTATGATCCCTGGCTAGCTAAGTGGCTTTGGCAATCATCCTTCTTTGACGATCCCCATGTGATTAAAAACTTTAAAGGGTGGAAAACACGCCTGGGGGTGCCTGAGCCATAAATACCCATCTTGTCTGCTCTCTCCACATCTTCGCACAGGGACAAGCAGCCCATTTTCCTTTGACTGGGTGACTTATGTTGTGGAATAATTGGATCATAAAGCCATGTAAGATTCTTATTTGATCAAAGCCTGGCCACCTGGCTTTCTATAGTGATAGCTTCTGCATAAACTGTCCTGATTTCTACAAGTCCCCTGCTTTCACCTAAGATAACCCGCTCAGTTCTCCAGCACACTATACTCCTGCCGCCACCATGTAGCTATTATTGGGGATAGTACAGGAATGATATAGCCTGTCATTACAAGAGGTTAGTCCCCTTGTGTCATGACATAGTGGCTATCCTCCTGCATCTGTTATGTTGGCAAATTATTTCTGTCTGAGTGGGCTGCAGGCTTGGAAAGCTCATTTCTGGGCAGCAGATTTAGTGTCTCATCTTACTGCTGCTCTCAATCATTTATATTGTTATCACTTTATTGAACCTCTTTGAATACTTTCCTTGAATTAAGGTCATCCACAGTGTCACAGTCTCATTACTAGATACAGATAGATAGGCAGAGTTCACCTGCTAGAGGTTGCATTAGGGCTGATCTCCTCTCATCCACTCATTGTCCTCTTCAGCCATGTCCGAAAGACTGATGATGGTGATGGTGTAATGGGCGGCCAACAATCTGGCTATCTCAGGGATATTAACTGTCGGGGTGGAATTTATGTCTGAACCCTAACTATCTATTTGTCAATTGAGTAAAAGTGGCTTTTAAGTTGGCCACATGTATTATGTCAATTTGAGTATTTTTTTTTAAATATTTTAGTTTTCTTCAATTATTGTAGTGAATGTAGTGGACATTGTATTAGTTTTTCATTGTGTTCTGTTGTATAGTACATATGGTACTATTATATGTACAGTATGGATGACTTATCACCGTATCACACAAGGGATATCCCTTATGCCATTTACTGGTCAGTTCTGTAATGAAGCTCCAGAAATAGAACTCCTTTATCCATACCATGTGGAGACCCTCCTCACTATGTCATCCTGGCCAGATTTAGTTTTCACACTTATCTCTTCTCATTAAACCTGACAGCTGTGTCTTGGTTAACCCATTTATTACCAAGGGGCCATAGGCTAGGGGACATCTGGGGTAAACCATTTAAAGCTCCCTTTGGGAGATTCAAAATAGGTCTACATCTATAGTGCGGAGGAGAGCTTTCCAATCGTCAGACAGCAAAGCATTCATGTAAGGGAATAAAGCAAATTCCTTCCATAGAATTTGTCTGCTAGCAATCACAGAATCGCTCCAAATACAGTATGAAAAGCTTTCTCAGAATGTCCTATCTCCAGGTTCACACTTATTTTTGTGGTCATGCTTTTTGTGACAGGACCCATGATTTTGGTGGTTTTCATCTCCTTTTGTCTCCGTTCTGACCGTAAACTTATAAAGTTAACATATAAAGTCTATTGAAATTCTTTTTTGATAAGTTAATAGAATCTAAAATGACGGTACTGTCTGTCTACTGCTGTATTTGTTAGGAATTTGTTAAAAGAAGCAATTTAACTTATATATTATGATATAGTAATAAAAAATGAATAATAAATAATAAAACACAATTTGTAATATCACCATAAGCGTCCATCACAGAGTCATGGAGTAAGATTGAATTGAGTCAGTGTAAAGGCAATATGAATGGGCCTTCCCATGGATTCTGTAGTGTTGATTACATTTGATAACTTTACCTCTTTATATAGGTACACGATCACTATGCCTCTTAGATATACAGAAGTGATAACCTTCTCATTGGGTGATCAGTCATTGGTTTTATGACTTATAAAATCTTCTGATAAAGGGAAAGGGCTTAGTTTAAGTCACAGCGCCACCTAGGCTTTAAAACAGTTAGTGTTAAAATGTTAGGGAGGGCAGCACATTATGGCCAATGTGTGCAGGTTTGTCAATTACATTTGAGATTTTTGAAGAATTGATTCTGGTACATTTCCGGGGACATCATGGACAATAGATTACAGTGACACGGGCTTGGTGCATTATATACAATCTACAATACAGAATATCCTAACTTTAGGACCTTCTTTTTTTGATTTCCAGCTCATGACGGATAGGTGTCTAGTTACTAAGATGGGCCACTGAAGAATGAAGGCACGCAGTGGTTACCCTAACTAAGCAGCAGTGTTATTGAGCTGGTTTTCAGCACTACTGTATCGATATGTACAGTATGTCCCTGCTCTCTGACCTTGCTCTTGACGTTCTGCAGCAGGTGGTCACTAGAACCACAATGAACAGCTTTCCCCACCTGGCCTCAAATTATCAGAGGCACATCTCACTGTGGTGTGCATGCACCCGTCACATCCCATCAATCTCAATGTGTTTTCCATAAGGAAGCGGCATTGTGATGGCAGTGATGTATTCTCCAGATTGGAGCCGTATGTTCACAAGTTGATAGGTGATTCATGCCCTTAGAAATAGAATACATATGTTGCTGGGCTTTACATTATAAGAGACTTTGAGTTCAGGGTGAAATCTATTGACCTTAGCTATGGTTTGTTTAGTTCATCTTGGCTGAATTAGCTGCTTGTATTCACTCTGTTCCTATATTATCATTTTTATGTAGTGAAAGGAGTTGATAGGGAGCGCACAATATCTCACTTATGACGGTAATGTTAGGTGGTCATAGAGATACAATTACAATACTTGAATCCATACGTCTAAGGTGATGATTTGCTTATTTACTGTGTTAAAAAATTCGGATAGTCCATATGGAAACAAAGACATGTAATTGATTTTGACAATAATCTATATTTTGAGTAATCTGTTCTGTGCCAGGGTAGATCCTTATATTATACTAGTAGCTATGATGTGCAAATAAGCCATTGCTCGCTAATGATTTTAGCTGCTTAGGGTCTGTAAATTTACCAAAATTTCATATAATGCTTGGAATGAGGAAGGCCCTGTTTTTCCTATGTTAAAGGGATTTTATACCCTATTCAGTGACTTCCTGTTTTTTCCAAGTACAATCGACTCAATAGGAAACTCTGCTATTGAACTGCTTCCTAGTATGTAATGTTGCTCTATACCTGTGTTAAAGTAGGCCACAATGCACTATTAGAATATATGGAGGGTTCGTCATTTAAAAGATAAATCCCAGACTAAAGACTTCACTAATTTGACAATTTGTATAAGTAAATTTAGCTTGGCGCAGTAGCTTGGCATAGCCTGTAGGTGGCATTGTTTCTATGTGTGCCTATGACAAGGGCACTTCAAAATGTTAGAGCTCCCCATATGGAGCAAGAATTTCTTATTACTAAATCAGTCTGTCTAAACATCTATCTATATAGCTCTCTTTCACTCTATCTAGTTATCTATTTATCTATCTATCTACTCTTTATCTATCTATCTATCTATCTATCTATCTATCTATCTATTCCTCTTTATATCTCTATCTATCTATCTATCTATCTATCTATCTATCTATCTATCTATCTATCTATCTGTCTATCCCACTCATAATCATTCATACAGCTTCAGGATATCAGTTTTATAAGTGTCACTGCTGTATTTCTTGCATTGACGTTATCCCCCTTTCATACCCAGATACCCTTTTCCAGCCCCATTGCTTGACTGAGCACAAATTGGGCGTCATATTTGATCTAGCTTTAAAGCAGTGTAGAATGTGGCAGAATGTATGGACCTGTTCTACTGGTTGTAGTTCCACTACGACAGCTCACACTTGGGTAGACCACTTTTAACATGGTCTGCCTGTTCCAGCAGCATTGCCCCTAGTTTTGCTGTCCTCCAGTCATAAATGTGTAGAATCCGACGCCCCCTTGTGCCCTAATAGATGCTGAAAACCCAAAAGTGTTTGAAAACAGAGGAAAATTGTTATAATTGTGCCCATGGGGGTTTGCCCTTTAAAAATCACTTAGGGGCTGGTTTTTCTTTTAAAATTTAAAAAATATTTTCAGTGCTATTTTCGAGCTTGCTGTGCTGTTCTTATAAAAGTTACAACTGAAATATACTTTCTACAGTAATCAGTGACAAAAATTTTCCTTATGGAGCTGGAAAAAAAAAAGATAAGAATGCGGTAAATATGTGTGAGGTCCTCGGAGGTATTTAGCAATGTAAGCAGAAATACACTCCCCAAACAGATCCTGGGAGCTGAAAGTTATCACTAACTTCAAAAACGTTAGAAAACAGAATCAAGTGAGAACGTGGGGGACTTTTTAAACGGCGCAAAAAGAACGGGCGCTTCCCCTAAATAATGAGAAGCGCCCGTTTCCCTTTCCGGGGGGTTCCTGTTTGATTTGCAGATATACAAAATCATTGTCTTATGGGTTACACAAAAAGAAAGTGAAAACAGTATGAAGAAAAGTATTTGTTTACTTCTATGTTGATGAATAGAGCCGCATATTCACCCAAGTATGGTATGACTGAATAATACTTGTAAAAAAGAACAATTTGGAAAAGAAAGATTGAAAACCGATTCGTTTATGTTTTAATAGGGGTTGTTTCTTTAAAGACCCCAATTCCGGACGAAACCACAGGTCGTAATTTGTAGGTATTTGAACCCCCATGTAGTGACTGATGGGTGCCTGACCCCCAGGTTGTGACTGGTGGGTGTCTGACCCCCAAAGTTGTGATTGGTGAGTCTCTAACGCCCTCGAGGTTGTAATTGGCGGGTTTCTGACTCCCCCAAGTTTTGATTTGTGGGTGTCTGACCCCCAGGTTGTGACTGGGGCCCTTTAAAACCCAGGTTGTGAGGTGAGTGCTGACCCCCCGGTTTTTTGAGGTGAGTGCCTGCCCCCCAGGTTGTACGGTGAGTGCTGGACCCCCCCCGGTTTGCTGGTGAGTGCCTGACCCCCAGGTTGTGAGGGGGGAGTGCCGACCCCCGGTTTGGGGGTGATGCCTGACCCCCCCCGGTTTTCATGGTGGTTTCCTGACCCCCCAGGTTTGAGGTGGTGCCTGGGGCCCCCAGGTTGTGACTGGTGAGTGCCTGACCCCCCAGGTTGTGACTGGTGGTGCCCTACCCCCCCCCGGTTGTGAAAGGTGAGGCCTGACCCCCCCGGGTTTTGGAAAGGTGATGCCTGACCCCCCCGGTTGGACGGTGGTGCCTGACCCCCAAGTTGTGGTGGTGTTGGGTTTAATGCCCTTTAAAGTTGTAATTGGAGGGTTTTACCCCCAAAAATTTTGATTTTGTGGTTTGAAAACCCCGGGGGGATTGGTGGGGTTTGACCCCCCCAGGTTTGATTTGGGGGTCCCAAACCCCCCCCAAGGTTTGGGGTTTGGGGGGTGCTAACCCCACTTTTCTCCCGGGTTGTGATGGTGAGACCCGACCCCCCCCAAGGTTGTAAAAAAATACAAATTTTGAAAGCACCCCAAGTTGTTTTGTTATAACATTTTCCTGCAAGGGCCAAAAGAGAGGGGGCCACCCCCCCCAAATACGTAAAAAAAGGGGATGGCCAGCCAGGTTTTTTTGTGGTCCCCCCAACCCAATAAAAACCTACGGTTTGATGTTGTTACCTCCCCCCAAGGTTTTGATTGGGGGGTTTTCCGACCCCCGGGTTTTTGATTGGGGGTTCCAAGCCCCCAAGGTTGTGATTGGTGGGTGTTTAATCCCCTCAGTCCCTCGATTGTGATTGGTGGGTGTCTGACCACTCCAGGACCCTTACGATTGAAAGAGTGAAGTGACCATGGCATTGACTGAAGCTCTGCTAACATTCCTGATTCTTTCTCCTAACACATTGCCATAGATACGGGTGCGCCTATGCATGGTACTACTGCTCAGCTTCATTTAGCCCCACTTGAATCGCCTGAGCTGTAGTACCAGGTGCGATGCCTGAAGAAACATTCAAGAGACAACAGAACTCCCGCAAGCAACATGGCCCTTTGTTCTGCTGGTCCATGAAGGTCCTGGGGGTCAAACCTCCATGTTGGGCCTTTGGACTGACAGTCCCAGAGAGACCCCTTAAAAGACTTTGGCTGCAATGATACTGTGTATAGAAGGATAAAAGCCATTATCAACTTGCAGTGGATATAGAGAAAGATTAAATCATTTACACAGTCGCTTAGATTCTCTTTTGTGCTTATCCATACCCATTGTGCTAAGGAGACAAACTATAGACTGTAATAAACCTGCTGTCGCCTGCCGATGGGACGCCAGGAGAGATGCAAGGAATTCCCACTTATAGGGCATGTCCCCACGGCACAGGTTTTCCATCCAATTTACAGACGGTTTTTGGATTTGAAAGCCGCCTATAAACCGACTGTCAACCTTTTACATTAAGTTAAATAGAAAATCCGTGCAGCAGTCCCCACTGCACGGATTTTCCATCGGACGGTTTTTGACACTGCCAGCAGTCAGAAAAACCCAGAATATGTTCATTCTATCGTCCAGTTTTCGGGTGGACCATGAGTATGTGGGTGCGAAGGTAGGGGGGGGGGGGTTGAATCCGCAAACCGTGGACAAAAGCCGCCCCCATGCTTGACAAAAAAAGACCAAATACCGGTTGGCATTTCCCAACTGGTATTTGGTCACTGCCGTGTAAATGCAGTCTTAACTTTATCCTATTGCTGTTATCCTGGAATTACAATATTTTTGAGAATTTCTATTTATGCAATTTTCCAGTATGTCACACAAAATGCATTCACGCCATACACACTCGGTGGAAGTGATGGTATATTAAGCAATCAAAAATTATTTTAAATAATATTGACAGCATAATCAAGTTTGTAAACTACATGGTAATAGCCATTAAGTGGTAAAGAACACAAAGCCGAGTCGGCGCTGATGTGAAAATGGAGGGAACAGCTGACAAGTTGGGAAGATAATGCCCAATTAGATTATGGAAGAAAACAATGCAATTGAATGTTATGAGGTTATTATTAGGGGTTGGGATGTTTGTATCCAGTTTCATATTATTACAGAGCTGTGAACCATGTGCCAATCTAAAGAAGTGGAGAGCTATGGGATGACCCCAGTAACTTAGTGATCTTGACAACCCTATGCTGCAAAGCATTGTGGTCTCGCACTGTAAAGACCCTCACAGAAAACAGGTTTCTTTCTGGGGGTTTGGGAAACTGTCATTACAGATAAGGCTCTTGATCTAATCCTGTGGGGGATACCAGTTTGTATTAAAAAGGAAAAAATTTATTTCTAACTACTGGGATGGCTGCCAAATTATGTGACCTTACAACGGTGCAGCTGCAATGTAAAAATAAACCTTCAATAAGTGATATCTGTGAATCCCACCAGAGTTGATAGCAAGAACAGAACGTGTTTAAGTCTCTTTTTCCTCTGGGGAAGGGTGGGCTCGGCTTTGCTGTAGAATAACCTACAGTTCTCTGTTCTCACAATGACACATTGTAACACGAGCTATAGAATTATATATTGTATACAACACTGGACAGACTTTCAAGAAAGCCATTTGTACAGTGGTTGGACTGTCGCAGGACTCTGTGTCCGGCACTGTTTCAACTTAAGAAATAGACTATTTCAGAAAAATCGTGAGAACACATCATAGATAAGCAGATTGACTTAACCAAATGGAAATATATATATACATATTCTTCTATACAGCTATACACTACAGCTGTACGTATATTAGGGTTAGACAGTTTTCTCAAAAATAGTCGTAAACAGGAAATAACTACTTGTTTGCTAATTTCAGAACTGTTGGAATACTTTTTAATGGTTTAACATTCAGTTTGTGACCCTATAGGTAACTGCTACCTGTGACAAAGGGTAAGTGACAGATTGCTGGGGTGTACAGAGAAGTCCCGGAAGGCAGTAGAGCATCCTTCATCAAGTCCTAAGTGTTGCTCTTTAATCATTTGAAGTGTTAGGTGGATTGTTGCTGGGATGTGACTCTTCAGCGTGGCCTAGGATTATCTATCTGTCTATTCATATTGCTCAACAAATGTTTTTGGAGGTTTTTGTTATTGTTGTTTTTTTTTTTTGAGGAAATAGATTTATGATACTGATATTAAGCCAAATAGTTCACATTACATGGGTCTAACAAAAAAGCTAAGCAAAGAAACATGCCAGTTATGGACAAACCTTCTGAAAGTAACATAGGTTCATATAAAAAGTTTAAAGTAATAGCCAGGTTTTGTGTGATATGACTATTAGGGTATATCCATGAGGCATATGTAAAATACCGGTCAGATTCTGTTTATGAATCCCACCAGTATTTTATCGTCTTTTCAGTAGATTTGGGGGATGGTTCTATCCGTTGTTTGCGGATTCACCCGTCCCCCGTAACCATTGAATTGCCCAAAAAGCGTGTGGAAGATCGTACATGTTCCAAGTTTTTCGGAACTCCGGCGGCTGAAAATCTGTTCAATATAGACTACTGAACGGATTTTCTATTGAAGTCTATGTGGATTGCTTGAAAATCCGGCCGATAAACCATGCCGTGTGGACGAACCCTTATTTGGTTATTTTCTTGTTTTGCCACCCTTGTGTGGATAGATTGGCCCTTATATGATTACATTGTCTTTTGTGTGCTCATATTGGCCTTCATATCATTAGACTGGCTTTTGTAATGTGATTAGATTGGCTTTTATGTGGTCATATTGGCCCTCATGTGATCAGATTGAATTTTGTCTTATGATTAGATTGACTTTTGTGTGTTTAGATTGGCCCTTTAGTGGTTAGTATTGACCATAATGTGATTACACAGTACTTTGTATGCTTATATGCCTGTTGTATTATTTTATTGGTCCTTGTGTAAGTGGATTGGCCTTTGTATGGTTAGCTCCATCTGTGCATGGTTAGATTGGCCCTTCAGTGGTTAGTATTGGATGTAATGTGATTAGATAGTACCTACTATCTCTGCCCCTTGTATTATTTCATTGGTCTATGTGTAAGTGGATTGGCTTTTGTATGCTTAGTTTGACCCTTTTGTAGATAGTATTGACCATTCTTCTAGTTAAATTGAACTTGGTGTAGTTACATTGGTGTTTCTATGGTTAGATTGGTCTTTATGGATAGTACTGATTATTATGAGTTTTTATTGATTTGACCTTTGTGTGGTTAGATTGGTATTTGTGTGGTTAGATTGACCCTTTTGTAGTTAGTATTGGTTATTATGTGGTAAGGTTGGCCTTTTTGAGGATAGATTCTTCTAAGGTTTAGTTGGTTAGCTTTGCCCTTGTATGGTTAGCTTGGTCTTTGTATGAGTAGATTGGCTTTTTATGTATAGTATTGCTCATTCTGAGTTCTATTTGACCTTTTTGTGGTTAAATTGGTCTTTGTATGGCTAGATTGGCCCTTTTATGGATAGTATTGATTATTCTGTTTTAATTCATCTTTGTCTGGTTAGATTAGTAGTTGTGTGGTTAGATTGGCCCTTTTGTAGTTTGTTTTGCTAATAATGTGGTAAGTTTTGCCTTTTTGTGGATAGATTGTTCTAAGGTTTAATTGGCCTGGTATAATTAGATTGGTCTTTGTATGGTTAGATTGATCCCTGTGTCGTTCCATTGGCCTTGGTATTGCTAGATTTGCCGTTATATGAATACATTTGTCAGTATACTCTTAAACTGATCCCTGTTTTGGTAGATTGGCTTGTTTGATTCAATTATTTTTGCATGGTTGGATTTTTTATGTATCTCTACACGTTTTGCTTAGTTATATGTGACGTCTTCTATTTTAGTGTCATGATTTTTTATAATTCTAGTGAGTCAGACTGCATATGATGATTTGCAGTACATCAGTATATGCGGAGCATTGTTCTGAATATGTAATATCTACTACAGAGCTAAAACAAAACAGACTGTGCTATACACCGTATCCCCATGTGTGTCCTGTACTAGAGAGAGCCTGGCTGGTGAACGTATGAGAATGGAGGCTTAACAGTGTTAAGTGTCTCTCCTGAGGTTCAGACCTCCCTCGAAACGTTTTTCTGGATATCTGATAGAATAAAAAAAGCATCTCATTGTGAGGAAAATGTGATGTAATGTCTCTATTGCTTCATCCACCAGGCATGTGATATGGATTTTACATGTTCTGCCAGGAAAGTGTAGAGTGGTCATTTAGTTAATTCCAATTAATAAATATGGATTTATGATGATTTTGCTTCCGCCTTCTGTACTTGCCAAATCTCCTGTATTTTCCTTACTTAGTGGGCTACTGATCCGTACATTTTATGGATACCAAAGACATAACACAGTCGGTCACTGTTCTGGCATCCCAGTAAGGCAGCTCAGTTATTAAGACTGACCTTCACTCAGGCCACCCGTCTGTAGTATCGTATATATCAGTATTGCACACATGTGTACAACCTTATTTGGATATGGTATCCTACAACTACTTATTTGTATAATAAAGTAATTTTCAGATTTCTATAAAAGTTATAATTCTATCCAGGAGTATTTCAGAAAAGACTTACTTATACTTACCCTTTCAGCTATGGTAATAATTTTGTAAGAAATGAATCTCTGTAAGCAATGACTTGACTAAGAGTGTCAACCATGGGTGTCCACCCTGGAGCTCCATGCTCCTTGAGTACCAGTATGGCCACTTGATCCCATGCAGAAATGGATGCGCAGTGGGGTATTTAGTGGGCTAGATTTACCCAGTCCTGCATCACATATTACTTGTATGACTTGTAGGTGGTAAATAGGTTTATTTTTGCAGTGCATCTATGAAAGAAAAGACGAGTCAGTAGTGAAAGAAGAATCAATATTTCCCTGCCATAGAATTGTAAGGGAAAGAAGAGAGAATTCAAATTCTGCATGGCCTCCTTTTTGATTCATCGACAGACACAGGTTGTTGGCCACCACTTCTAGAAAATGGCTGTAGAAAGTGCTATCTATCTATCTATCTATCTATCTATCTATCTATCTATCTATCACATCTATTATATATATATATATATAAAAGCATGTCCTGTGTCGCTTTGCAACTGAAATACTGTCACCATGTTGGATGACTGCATCATACACTCTTGTAGTCTTAAAATACTGTACATATGTGTATCGACTAGTGTATGTATGTATAGATATATACAGATATAGTGCATATGTGTGTGAGTATATATACAAACATATATAGTCACAAGTTAACCGATTCTTTAACATTAGCAATTTGTGTTTGTTTTGTGAATTATTTTTCGATCTCTTTAAACAGAATCTGTCACTAAACCGCTGCATGTTTGCAGAAATTGGCTGAAAAACATATTGTGAAAAAAAAGATTGTAGAAAGAAATACATTGAGATTGCTCTATTATGTGGATTATTCGGCTGCTTGAAGTTTTGATTCATTGAATTATGTCAGTAAGGTTGCTGTCAGTTGGACTTCTTGCAGTAGCTCATGATGTCACACAGCGCATTTTACAGTAATAAGCAGTCACCCAGGGGAGGTCACAATCCCCTACAATGACTTCTAGAAATCTATTCCTGCCTTTTCCTTAGCTTCTCCGAGACTCTCTAGGGGAATGAAACATTCATTGCAAGGAGCACAGTTGAAGGAACAGACACTAGGATTACTGTGGTTTGAGTTGGTGTGTCTCAGAGAGCGGGCCAACAAATGCACAACTCAGGGAGAAAGAAAATGATTCTATCTTGGTTATGGAATATCATTCGTAGAAGTGTAATACTATTTTCAAAATTAGTTTCCTCACATGGTTTCTTATATTAATCATGAAAAATATAATATCATTATAGAGTGGTTCAAAGTCTTTCTAATTAGCAATTAATGACCGTGGAAGATGCTCTTGTCTATGGGGAATAAAAACCTAACTTGTTCACTTCCAACACCATTCCCCTAAGCCCTAAACCATTAGATTTGCTGGCTTCAGTAATTCCTAGTATATTTAGTACCACTTAAGCTATGTGGCAAGCACTCCTTCACACCTTCTTTAGCATATATAGTATAATTTAGTATGCAGTGACATTCGTTATTTTAAATATAGACTGAAAGCACATCTTTTATGGCGCAGAACATGAAATGAACAGCTATATGCTCCTAAAGTGTTAAGCTGATGCTCCCCCTTTACAGCTCCCTTAGTTTTGTGGGCTGTGCCCTGCCTGGCATCCAGCTGAAATGGACGTTTGGAAGGAGCCCTGCCTGCTCAAGGCCAAACAGCATTGCCAAGAACACTCCCAGCCTTACTCACTAAGAGCACAATTCATTGAGTTGAGTAATGCAGAAATTGACTTATGTTTACTGTCAATGAAGTAACTTACAGGCCATATAAGATATTTGTTTTTGCAGTACTCTCTCTTGACAGTACATCTTATCGGGGATCATGACTGGAGGTGAATATACCTTGGCACACAACCGGGAAGGCTGGTTAGGTGCCAATCCGCTTGAGTGCCAAAAGTTTTTTTCCCCATTAAAAATAATGTAAATATATTTAATTGACGCCAGCACCCAACAATATCCTCTGGCTGATCATGGCCTCCGAGAAACTATCACAGCTATTGTTTTTCATCAATCTATAATAATATTAACTTTTCCTTCTCTTCCATTATTTGAGATATTTGCTTTGTTACCACTCCCCTCCTTTCACTACCTCGGCTGCTTTAATGGCCTCTACATGTTTCAGTCGATTATTGTTGACTTGCCAATGCCGAATGACCAATTCAGGCACACGTATGCCACTCTCACACTTGGCATGAAGGTCTTTTTTAAATGTTTTTCATACTGTTTTCCCCTTTCCTTCACTCTTCGCATTAGAAAATTTCTCGGGTGCCATGATAACCATATATGTATATGATATACATACTGTATGTATATGCTGTAAAAAAAGCAAGATCATAAATGCATCAACAGAGCAAGTATTGAAATCTACATGCAAGTGACACTTTCCCCTTTGTTTAACCCGGAAGCTTCATGGGTACGGGTGGCGTCCCATAGGTTTTAGCATGATGGTGGAGTGTCGAGTACATGATGAGCACTTAACCAGAATTCTCTCGAAAGTATTGGTTAAGGATGTAAATCTTTGAGTACAGACAGTTTGAGTGCTGAGGTACCATAGTCTTCATAGATAAGGATCAGACCACTCATTGTCCTGTCTACAGTCAGTAACCGGAGAGACACAAAGATCCACAAGTGAAGTCATTTTTATACAGAAATGCACTCCCGCCATCATGCAGTCATTTCTATTCTCACTGCTGGTAAGGTGCTTGTCTGAGAGAGTCATTTGTCTGCTCTGCTGACTGGACTGATCTATTTCAACCAATAAATTAATGACTACATGAGATGACCATGAATTGAAATGCCAGACCCTGGTACAATCATATTAGCCGTTGTGTCCGGAGAAAGCAGGATATAAACATTCCCTAACACCATTATATCATCTACTTTGTCCTAACCAAATTACATTTGTCTGTGTTAAGAGATTACAAAAACTCTGATTCTCTCCAGATGAAATTACATGAAGAAGAATATTTCATCAAAGGTTTAGTTTGAAAAAAATTAAATGAACATTTCAGGCCATTTAAACTTGCATTCACTTTAGTAAGTTTGTTGAAAATGGTTAAATATACCGCATACCCCACTGACAACTAACGGTAATAAGAGTAAAACTATAGAGAACTGTTCATTGCAACTGGTTTTTGGACTGTCTTTGACACAACCAGTTTTTCGGCGCTTTTGTTTTTTCGAACTATTTTTGTCACTGATTTTGACCAGGTTTTCCCAGTGGTTTTGGACTGTTTTTAAGCAGAAAAGTGTACTGAGTGCAAAAGTATGTTAAGAGCAAAAAAATTGGTTAGTTTGGGCTAAAAAGAGGATTTATAGACTCTCATTCACACTGAAGTGCTTTGCAAGACCTTCCTGTGTTAAAAAAAAAAAGTGCAAAATGACCTGCAAAAACACACCCTTATAGGTGGGATCATTCTTCACTTTTTTTTTGCAAACAACGAAAACCGCCCAAAAACCGCGCCAAAAACTGCTCACTCACTTTCTGAGCGGTTTACATTGACTCCAATGTTAATTTTCAGTCTGGAAACCGGTCGGAAGAATGAACATGTTCTGTGTTTAGCGGACCGCCGGCGGTGTGAAGAACCGCCCGGCGGAAAAATAGTTCAGAGGAGACTGCTAAACTGTTTTTCTATTGAAGTCTATGGGGTTTTCAGATGGTTTAGAAAACCGCAAACCATATGAAAAACAGACTAAAAGCCCTTGCCGTGGGGACATGCCCTTATGGAGGTTTGCCGGCGCCTCACTGTTATGTTAGGTTACTTACCTGGTGTTGCTGAATGCTGCTTTATTTGGCCAGCCCATTAAAGAATATTACGCCATCACCCTGATATCTGTGTATGGATGTGTATGGGTAAATACATTATTATAGATTTCATAACAGTACCTGGGTTTTAAGTTGTGCTTCTATTCTGTTTTCCATCAATCTTGGATCTGTTTTAAAGCGGGGCCGTCACATTGGTCATGTCTCCTTTATAAATGACCATAGTACAACCAACAATTGATTTATTATTTGTGCAAACTAACATTAACATTAAATGATCCTTTTTAAATTCTCACATTTAAAATTCTCCACATTCAGGTTGTATAGTTTCCGATTCAGCAACTTTTAAATAATTTTCTATAATTTCCAGGAATTTTAATATTGTTTGATGAAGTGCTAGGAAATCAGCCGCCACAGTTCTCGAGTATGGGGGGGAGGGGAGGATAAATTATCATGTCACAAAATGAATGCCTTTTACAGCCTGTCCGATGTCATCTTTTTACAGTTTGCTGCTGAGAGTCATGCTGCACACAAGCTGGTGGGGAAGAAAGCTGAAATGAATTAAAAGTGCATCAAGTATAATTATCTTTGTGCTCCAATTATTCAGTTACTATGACATGCAATTAGATACAAAACAATGGAGGCAGAACAAGGTGGCTTTAGGGAAGATGACATCTTTTCAGGCAAAATTCTTTCCAAGTCGTAACCTATTAGGGACATTAATTTTTAATATATATTTCTAATGTCATTTTGGGCCACAGCAGACTGCAATTGAGTTAATGCAAATTCACATCAGAAATGTGCTCCATCTCTCAGCCTTGTCAAGTGAGGCGGTAACAAATAATTCAAAGCATTAACACTGTACCATTATGTGTGCAGAATTCAGACGCTTTTATCTGTATGAAATAGGTCAATATTTATCCAGCTTATTTGACACAGGAAAAACCTCAGATCAGATTCATGACCTTTAAAGCCACATATTACATCTTTACGAGCATTTGGCCATGCCACCAACTTACATCGGCCACACATGTAAAGCCCTATCCACCTCGCGTTTTGTAGCCATATCACCACACTTTTGTGTATGATACGTAAAACCTATATGATTGTGAAACCGAGCAAGTCCAAAAGAGACCATATTTGCTCTATAAACCCATGTGGTTCCACCTTGGTATTAATCAGGACACCTTTTTCATGATACCAGCAGCAATGGCACAAAATGAGATGTGAATGGGACCTAAGATAGTTGTTGGCCAATCCCTCATTGACAACTATATCCACCTATATACATGCATGCATGCTTGGATAAATGTGCATTATTATTAACTGAATCCAGACACTCTGTCAGCACTTTTCACTTGGGGCAACAAAGAAATGGGCATAGAATCCTCATTCTTGTTTCCTTTGATAGCAGCCAGACAACATTTGCACAATGCTGGGGTGTATCTGGTGTCTTATTGGAACCTCTATTGCAGAGGTGGAGCCTCTCAGATATTAACCAGGCTTTATCCTGTTTAAATACTTACTGTACATTTGATCACAACTTGCTGTTCCTTGGTCTTGTAACCTGGGGCAAAGATTGTGTTTGCACCTTAGACTTTGTATCTTAGTACCCTAGACAACACTAGTTTCTAATCAGCACCCATCCAATGCAAATGGCACAACACCCCCTATGGCGACACCTCTTTGGTTAAACATAACTCTAATGTTAACTACTGTCTTTATAATAGTATTAGACTCTGTAGAATGGGGCACCAGCACAAAGTACAATATTTGTTCACTCATTCCTTATTACCGTATTCTTTACATCCAAGGAAATACAAGTCCCATTAAGAGCCACACATTGTAAATATTTGTTTAAGAATATCGAGAAGGATCAAGACCTACCACTGTAAAGCACTGTGAGAAAAATGTTACTCAGCTGTATTTGTATACACAACCATATTGGACAGTTTAGCCTAATATAGGGAATTTGTTTAGTTTTGTTCAATGTTTTTGTGTGAAACATGAAGCCAAATGATTCTGTTGCATAAAAAAAAAATTAGAATAAACATTTTGATCTGCATAAAAAGATTGACTAATAGCAGCCTGTCTATTTAATCAATGCTGCCCATGAATTAAAAAAATTGATGTCTGTCAAATCATTTTATAAGGAATCCCATCATGGTCCCAATTAGCATAAATTCACATGGCTGATTTTGATGCTGTTTTTCCGAGCCTAGAACAGCATCAAAACCTCGCCTGAAAAACGTTTTTGGAGACGTTTCGGGCACAGTTTTTTCGCAGTTTCAACGCATTTTTCGGTGCGGTTTTATATTAGCCAGTCTAGAGCCGCATCACAACCGTGCCAAAAACTGTGCCCAAAACTGCGCCAAGGTTTTTGACGAGGTTTTTAAGCTCTCCATTGATTCCTATGGGAATTTTTAGAATTGGAAACACTTCAAGAATTGATAACACTTCTTTTTCTGTGCCCAGAACAGCGTCTAAAGTGAAACATGCAACAAAACCACGTCAAAAAACACAGTGTTAATTGGGTGCATTTGAGAAGCCTTTTGGATGCTTTTTTGGGCGCGGAAAAGCTTCAAAAACAGAGTCCAAAACAGCCGTGTGAATATACCCTTCTGTTAAAACAAATGAAGGTCATTTTGGAAAATAGACCTTCTGGGTCTTCTTCAAGCGTTTACGTCTAAATCATCCATATCCATTGTCTTTTGGGCCACTTTCACACAGCAATATATTCCGGTCAGTATTTTGCGCCAGTGTCGGTAAGCCAAAAATAGGAGTTCTTCTGAAACACAGAAGAGATGCAAATATTTCCATGGTTTACTCTGTTTAGGTTTCAGTCTTGGTTTTGGCTTACAGATACTGAAGCACAATAGTGACGAGAATCCTGCCACGTGAAAGCGGCCTTGAGATAAGGATCGGTGAGAGTCCTACTTTATAAATAATTCTTCAGCACTTTAGCCTGGAGGGATCCCGAGAGGTTAGGCCAGTTTTGCTCTTAACAGCCGCAAAGGAGTTAAAATACTTTGTGGAAATGAACAACAGCTGGTGCATCATGCGCAGAACATCAGACAGACCATTTCAGCGTGTTATCAGGGCCTTGGAACAAAACCACATACTGTACACATAGGACACAACAATAACACAATTCATCCAGAGAACAGAGAGGTTATGACTACGACCACAGGTCCAGATAGCGGTTATCAGAATTGCCTGTTGTTTAGCTAACAAAACAATATTATGCTGAGTATGTCTCAGAAGTTCCATGAAACACCATGATTGGAGAAAGTGTTTTGTATGAGGTGTGAAAGTCTTTACTCTGCGCTAGAACTCACAGTGCGGTAAGGCTTGTGTGTAAAATGCAATTGGAGGAGATGTGATGAGCATTTCAGCAAGGAATTAGATGTCGGTGAGCAAAGTGTGACTTTGTAAAGACTCCAACCTGTCTCCATGCTCAGGTGGGCTCTTGTGAGAGCACCTTTAAGAGACAGAACTCATGGTGTTGCACCACGGAAAGTTGTTTTGTGCAAAGAGATTGGTTTGTTAATGTTTGGCAGGTTCTGTACTATTTCCCATAGGAAGCGCACCAGATGTTTTAAGAACTTCTTTTGTGTGTTTTTCTCTCTCCAGTTCTCTTGTGTAATTTGAGTTCTAAAGTTTATAACTCAAATAGCCATGTTGGCTGAAGAGCTCCCTCCTTATTTATTCTGTGTCTAACTCCACATTATTTTTTTTGTTGTTGAAGTCGCTTGCTTTGGTTACGTCTTAAGATAAAAACATAAATTAAGGAATAAAGTGTAAATTTTGACATTAAACAGTCTGCAAGTATTTTCATAAATATACAAAGATATATACTTCTGCAAAATAGGTGTATATTTTTATAATGCTAAAAATGAGAAAAGTGCTTCGTTATTGTGAAGTAAGACTAATGTTAAAGGGGTTGTCTCGCTACAAGGATTGCTTTTTATGTTAAAGATCTTGCAAAAACAAGTCACTTTGCAATATATGTCCATTAACAAATACCACCTCTTCTGAATATCCCCTCTTGTATGGCTTCATCAGCTCCTTTTGGGTCCCTATACTACAAACCTGTTCAATCTCTCATGATGGGCTGCAGCACTGGTTGCTATACTACAGACCTGCTTCTACTGCAGCCTAGTAAAAGCCAGTAAATACACCACTGAATTCAAAATGAAACCAAGAAAACAGGACTGAGGTAAGATGAATCAATGTAGTGAGACAACCCCTTTAAGAAGCATAGCTGCCGTAAGTAATTTCAGGTCCTTATACCTACCAGCCTAAGCATCTGGGCTTCCCGTCCAAAACCATTTGAGATTTTGCACTACATCAGCCGGGCCCCTTTTTTCTTCAAAAGTGATCAGGACTCTTGACAGGAGTACTGCCAATACTATGTTAAAAAAAAGAAGCACATGCTTTTCTGACACTAGGACCATATAAATAGTTTTGAAAAACTATCACTATTGCCAAATTAGGCATTTTCTGCCTAAAATACGCATTTGAACATATGGTTCCATAGTAATTTTAGAACAACAGACATCCCCCTAAATTAATTTTAGTGAATCACAAGTTTGTCACATGTCAAAAGTACATTGGAAAGTGAGCTGGGATTGGCACTCATTGTACAAGGGAAGTATGGCAGTGGAAATCAATTCAAAAACATGGGAGTCATGGCTGTGGTAACCCAGTCATGGGGCGTTGAAGGAGTTAATTTGGAAAATTAGCATGTTTCATGAAGAAACAGACTGAAAATAGGTTATTGAAGTAAAGACTCTTGGCTCCAGTATTTGGGAACTGAAAGAAAGTGCTGTAATGGAATATCCTGTTGATTTTGTTTGTGTCACTCACTAGTCTGTGCTGCTCATGTGAATCAGCTAATCTGCTGATCTTCCTCTAGCTTTGTCAGTTCATAAGAAGCTTGGAAACTGTGATGATTTCATCAAACTGCTGGTTTTGTGTTGACGGGGCCAAATTTCCCATTAGTTGTACTGGGTTATTTTCCAAATTTCACATTTTTATGCAATGCATGTGACAAGTACCACACCCAATGCGGTTTGGGACGGAGATTCCAAAATGAAAAATTGTTATAAAATACAGTGACTATTGTCGACTTATGAAGACGTTCATTCCAAGTATATAACTATATATATGAGATAGACACTGGCATCAATGTTTGTAAAAGAAAGTTTTGTTGAGATAGGTCAGAGTATGGAGATAAACACTGAACGGATCTGGAGAGATTTCCTGTTCATAATCATATGTCAATGGTTTACAGACATCTCATTGGCAATCTCCACTCAAACAATCTAAGCCTTCCACCTTATCCTGCACCCCTTCCATCCACAAATGTATTTCTTGATACTTGGACTCATGGAAAAGTAATAAGACCTTGCCAGTGATAGTCATCATTTCCTTGTCAATGGCAACAGTGACAAATATCTAGACTCCTGATCTAAATGTTTTAGGCAGGTCTTTAAAATAAGTCTCCATTCTTGTACAACTTAAAGAATGTTGGTCAGAGAGATAATAACACCTCTCAATTGGAGTACAGGACATGATACCGGGAGAGACGCTGAGATCTGTGATATATATATATATGATTTGATGCTGAATTTCTAAATGTAAAGCAGATTCAATCTTAAAAGTGAAAGTACTGCTGACTCTTTCCGCTAACAGTGAATGACAGTTCGCTCTGTACACACAGTGATACAGGACGTGTCACCACAATGCTTAGCTTTAAGCATGTAGGCAAAGGTAAATAAAGACCATTGCCAAATAAATTGTTGTTGTGATTTTGCTTTGTTTAGGAGTTTAAAGGAGATTTTATCTACTGCATGTGCACACAAGTTTCTATAGGTTGCTGACCACCTCTCTCTGCTCTGATTGCTTCAAACAGCCCTGTGCACCTTGGTGAGTCACGCCCTGCTGAGTGTTATCAGTGGCTTGTTTATTTAAGTGAATGACAAGCTTTAACCCTATAGAGCTCTGTAGCCTTGTGCACTACACTTTATAAACCTCCAGCGCTCATGTCACTGTAACAGGCTCAGCTAGGAATAGCAGAGCTGATATGCCAATAACTCCTGTAGACCAGCCCATAGACTGACCAAGAAGAGTGAGCTGAAGCTGAGTCAGGTCAGGATTCACTCTGTTCTTCACTCAGAAATTCTAATTCAGGTCATATAAACCTATATATCACAGAGCTCAGCTTCTCTCCTATTATATCTTGCTCTCGGTTAGGGCATCAGAAGCCACCTGACAGGTTCCCTTTAAGTAATATCAGAATATGTTGCCTGTACTTTTCATGTGACTACAGTTATTATAATATGAGACAGTCACATGTTTGTGGTCTGATTACATCTATCACTCATAAGATATGATCTGATTTGGTCTTATACACAGGTATGACCCAGCCTTTCCGTATAAAGGCAAGATTTTTTTTCGTAACAGACCTTGCACAGTTGAATTTTTATATTTTTGATACCCAAACATTCTGTCTGCTCGGTGTGGGGTACATAGACACCCGTCATTTCTTGGCTGGAATACTGTATGTCAGTCAATCAGGAAACAGCAGCCACCTTGTGTCCACTACCTTACAATGTAATTAGCTCCCATAAGCTAACCTGGAAACTCAGCTGTGCTTCATTTCTTTGCATTCAATGGTATTTCTTCAGGATCTGTGGAAGAAGCAGAACTTGTCAATCAAGGCTATATATAACAAGCATCGACACTCGTTATCGCTTAGTGAAACCGCATTTGACAGCAGATAAGAGGAGCTCGGCTCACCCAGACTGCTCATTCTAAAGGGAATGTGTGAAGAAAATCACATTCTACTTCTTTCTAAAAGGACAATAGCTTATTGATAGTGATTTCATAAAATACAGTATACAGTTTGTTTTACCAGAGAAATGTCAATTTAACAAAAGCCTCTTTTCCAGTGTTAAGACACCAGTATGCACGATAGGGCTCACTAAAGTGTAGCTCCAGTCTACAAGTAGAGTCCGTGAACTTTTCTCATCATTATATACATAAAATAGGAAATCTGAATCCTCACATTTTGAAAGACATTTGTGTCTGAGGGAAGAATTACACTGTGATTAGTTTTGCAACATATTACCCATGATGTCCACCCTATTTAATATAAAAGCCTATATTAAATGTCCACTAACCTGCCTGCAATCTTTTCATAAACCCATAGGAAATGCAAAAATGAGAAACTTTCTCATACATTTTATTATAAAAAAAATGCCTATTTCTCTACTTACCAGGCTTTATCCCCTCCATTAAACCATTCATTCTGAAATGCTGCCTGAATCTGCCTTGAGGCAGATCTGCTCATTTAAAAGGGTTGTACATTAAGAAAAAACTTGAAGAAAAAAATTCAATAAAACCTGCTACTTACCTAGCTGTCAAAACCGCTGCCGCTTCAGATTTCCTGGCGATTTTGCTTTTCCTTACTTCCTAGTGTTCATCTTTGGCGGTGAAACAACCCCATACCATCAGGCTTCCTCCACCAACAGTTCCTTCAATTTCCCGATCCATTAGCCCCCTTTTCCCTAGTTTCTTCTGGACCCATTTGCACCCATCAGAGCCTGGTCTATTGCCTTTCATCTCATCGCTCAAAATCACCTGTGTCCAATCTTCTACTGTCCACTTTTTATACTTTTTGATGATATTGACAATATTGAAGTCGCGGCTTCTTCCTCTTTCTTTGGGCCACCATTCCAGACTTGTGCAATGTGCGGTGCACGGTGCTTGCATGGACGTCTGTGGTCTCACTATTACAAGGCATACAACCTACCTAAACTACCACTCCTCTACTGTTGCCCTTTTTGCTTGTCAGTGTATTTGTGCCGATACATTTCTGGCAAACCTCCGACAATTTTGGTTGGATGTTATCAGGCACACTAGAAATGTTATCTCCCATGAACTTGGATACCATACTTCTCAAAAAGAACATGTAAAGCTGATCAAGCAACTTGAAAAGCTGCAACTGAATTATTAAGCATATTTATGGAAACTGAAAATAACCTTTAACTGAAAAAAACCTTATTAGTGGAAAACTACTGAAATAGGGCTGAATATTTTCAGAAAGTATCTACTGCTGTTACAAAGTCTTTTTTTTCCCATAGATCTTGGCAAAGTCACTCTAACTATCTGTTCCTCTTGCATGTTTGGCATTGAACTTCAACATTGTAATATGTGCAGAATCCTACAGGAAATTAATGTGCAGTCCAGTGAAATCTCACTCTCTCTATGTTCTCTGATAAACATTAGAAGGAAGTGTCTTTTATCATAACCAAACAATACAACCTTCAAATTTATGCTCCTTCTGGAGTTAAGGAGAATTTATGGGCTCGCTGGTTGTTAAACGATTTCCTGGAGAGATCTTGATTTTTTTGGAACCTATATCTGAATTTTTTTGGGATTGCGTGACAGTATAACTTTCTAATGACTAGGGTGATACAGTTGTTGTACTTTGAGTATCTAGTCCCAATATTTCATTTACTATCAGTGTACAAAAATGTTTTCCTAGCTAAAAATCACTCAACAGAATGAGTTGATGAGGTGTTACCTCGTATCACTGACATAGTACACTCTTCATACCAGCACATATGCCTAATATGACCACCTCTTAGGCTCTGAGGCCTTGGAGGTTCAGAACCTCTGTTGCAGAAGTGAAACTGGAAGTGTTTTTTAATGGACTCCTTGACTATAATGAGTTCAGTCTGGTTTCCACTGTGTTGTCCATCTTTTTTATGTCATAACCAATGAAACATGCGATGGACGTTCTGAACTGAACTTTTGACACAGGTGTGATGAAGGCCTTAGGGCGGGTTTGCATGGCAAAGGACAAAATCTGCTCGGCTTTGACTGCAGCAGAAACGTCCGTCACAACCGGTTTTTGGACTCTTTTTGACACAAAAACCGCCCAGTTTTTCTGCGGTTTGCGTTTTTTGTCACTGATCTTGTCCAGGATTTTTTGTAGTTCTTGGATTTTTTTGGGCCATACACACAGTTACACACCATACACCATAAAAACACAAGACCATATATTATATATATATAAAATATATATATATATATATATATATATATAAACCACTCACCGGCCACTTTATTAGGTACACCTGTCCAACTGCTCGTTAACACTTAATTTCTAATCAGCCAATCATATTGGCGGCAACTCAGTGCATTTAGGCATTAGACATGGTCTCAAGACAATCTCCTGCATTCAAACCGAGCATCAGTATGGGGAAGAAAGTGATTTGAGTGCCTTTGAACGGGGCATGGTTGTTGGTGCCAGAAGGGCTGGTTGAGTATTTCAGAAACTGCTGATCTCCTGGGATTTTCACGCACAACCATCTCTAGGGTTTACAAGAATGGTCCGAAAGAAAAAACATCCAGTGAGCGGCAGTCCTGTGGGCGGAAATCCCTTGTTGATGCCAAGAGGTCAAAGGAGAATGGGCAGACTGGTTCGAGCTGATAGAAAAGGGCAACAGTGACTCAAATAGCCACCCGTTACAACCAAGTAGGCAGAAGAGCATCTCCTGACACGCACAGTACGGCAACTTTGAGGCAGATGGGCTACAGCAGCCGGAAGACCACACCGGGTGCCACTCCTTTCAGTAAGAACAGGAAAGGAGTGTCTTTTGCCCAAACTCATCGTAAATTGGACAGTTAGAAGATTGGAAAAACCATTGCCTGGTCTGATGACCCTTTCGAATTTTTGTGCTGCGACATTTCGAGTGGTTTTAAGGTGTCAGAAAAATTTGCGTCAACAAACATGAAAAGATGGATCCATCCTGCCTCTGTAACAACGTTCAGCTGTGGTGGTTGGTGGTTCATGGTGTGGGAAATATTTTATTGGACTCTTTTGGGGCCCTTGGTACCAATTAGCATCGTTGCAACACCATGTGGAATCTATGCCACAAGATTGAGGCAGTTCATGAAGGCAAAAGGGGGTCCAACCCGTTTACTGGATGTTACCTAATAAAGTGGCCGGTTTTGAGTGAGTTGTGTATATAATATGATATATTATATATAAGATATATATATATATATATATATAATATATATATAGTAAGACTCACACTCGTCCAGCCACCGTCTCGGACATTCTTAGGGGGTATTTCGCTCCTGGATCGCCGTCTTTTGTAGGCGGAATGGCACACAGACACAGGGCTCCAGTTTTCAATCTGGCTTCAGCCACTTTATTTTTTCCGGGCACTGTGTCAAACGTACATCAGTACAAAAAACAAACAAAACCTCGGCCGTCTAGCCACTACCTAAACTTAAATAGAGAACCCTCTCAAAACATGAGTTTGGACCTACTGCCAGCGTCAAAACACCGCCACGTATATTTCACCCAGTCTCCTACTGGGTTCCGGCTTTCCCTAAGCCTCGGGGCCAGAGCCTCCTGCAAGCTCCACTGCCACTCTAAACTGCGGATGACAGACCACGCCCCCTGATCTCCTGTCGTAGGAGGCCTTTAATAGGTGCTCCAGATGCACCCAATACCTGGGCTGGAACCAGAAGACCTGGAACATGGGAACAACCACCCACCCATCTACAGTTGTTCCGGGAAGGCCAGCCCTTAATGGCTGAACATTAGCCGTGCTAGGTATAAGGTTCAGCACCCTAATGCTGCTGACCGATAATACCTGGCTTCCCCCACCGAGACCAGGCTCTCGGTGGCACGTACGCCACCTAGTGGCAGAACCATGTGACCACCTAAGGTCGCACCGTGACATATCCCTCCCCTCTGATAAAGGCCGTAGGACTTCATCACCCTGCATAACCCTTCCTCCGGGGTCAAAGCTCCTACTTTGGGGCAACATCTTCCCTATATCCTCAGGGGCAGAGACAACATTTTTCACGTACAACTCAGCTGTGGGCTCATAGCACGCATTCATCCTACAATCGGCGACTGACCGGTCATAGCCACTTTCTATATATGGTACCACGCATATGTGCTCTGCCACCTTGAAGTCCTCCCCTTCAATCCACATGCTGACATTCATAGGGCTACTATTGACAACTACAATATCAGTGCTATCATACCCACTAACCTTCTTCCTCACACAAACGGCCTTAGCATTGCGCCCACTGGGCAGTGTCTTCCCTATTTTGGGTCTCACAAAAGACCCCTGTTTGGACCCAGCCACCACACTATCTTCATCAGAAGCTGTAATGACAGCAGACTTCTCAGAGTTGCTATACACTATGGCCGCTTGGGGCGCACCTGCTACCACTGTGTCTGCAGGACTATGAGGAACCCAAAACCTCTCTTCAACACAAGTCCGCGGGTCCTCACTGACCATCCCATGCTCCTTAGGGTCAGCTACATTCCCTAATTTCTTGGGACCCTGGAGCTCCGCCTCTAGGTTACTAGCTGACATCTGGCCTTTCTTAGTGACCACCTTAGTGGTGATAACTTCCTTTGGACTAGGATCCACTGTGGCCCCCATAATATGCATGCTAGTAAGTGCAGGGTTCCCACTGCCAACATTACCTGGCATTTCACTAGTGCCAGAGGACACATTCCCCTGTGCACACCTCTCATTGGCTCTTTCTAGCAGCGGATCCTCTGCAGCAACGTGTGGAGATGTTTCTTTCACATTTCCTGTAACAATCGCTAAGGGAAAACTCTCAGTATACATGCTAGTTATATCCTGGGCACTGCTGAGAACCTCTTCATATAGGAAACCCTTGCTGTTTACCTCAGCTCTGTTACTGGGGATTTCCTTACCATCTGAGGGTTCCAACATACTGACCTGCCCCTCACTAGCGTCTGAGCAACCCCTCTTTGCGGGCTGTAGCAGCTCACTTTTTGCATCACTACCATTGCTACAGTCCTTGTGACAACTGCAGTAGAAGCTACTGAAAATACAGCAATCCTTGGAGCACATGCACTCAGCTGCACTACAGATCCCAGCATGACCATTCTCTTCATTCCCTGCAGTGTCACAATCTGGATTTCTATCACAGATCCACTTCTCTGTAATACCCTGCTCAGGGCTGCACACAAATTCTGCCTTGGCACACGTTTTCATTGCACAAGATTTTTCATCATTCCCATCAGCATTATCATAACACTGAAGCACTGACACATTGCCGTGTCCATTCCCACACTGAAATAGAGACTCTTCACTGAGTGTTTGTTTCCCATGGTCAATAACCACCCCATTCACACGCCTAGTCTCCACATACATGGTAGCAGAGCCCTCATATCCAAGGTTTGCCTTCTCCCTTCCAGGCAATGCATTGGCCGTGTTCACACCAGGCAACTCCATCACCTTTTCCCCACCAGCAGAGCGCACCGGATTGCTACTGGCAACCACATCAGCTCCATGGGGAACTGTATTGGCAGCACCAGTCTCAGAATTGCTATCAATCCCCAGACATAACGCACCTGCACACATTGTGCTTTTACCAGCCATAACCTCTAGGGGCCCACCTGCAACTTGCACGTTATAGTCACATACATACAGTGCGCTGGGGTCACTGGTACACACATTTACTGACTGGCTGTCCAACACAGGACTCGCATCACCTGTGCTACTTGGAGTGCTCTCCCCCATGACCTCTAGGGGCACACTAGAGCTACTCTCTGCTGCTCTGCCTGCAGCAGCCTGTTCACACATTGCATTTTCTTCACACAGGGCCGCTCCTGCTTTAGCAGCTACTTTACACTTGGCTATTACTGCAGCTGCACCACCTCTAGCTGCTTGTTCACACAGGGCCGCAGTAACTGGGGCTAACTTTGTGCTACAGCTAACCGCCCCCCTGCTCAGACTGTGTGACAGGGCTATGAGATACACATGTGTTGCATTTTCAATATGCACCACTGCATGTAAGGAACCAAGTCCTTCAGACTCTGCAAGTCCACTGCTCTCAGGACTCTTCTGGCTTGTCAGCATATTTGGGCCTCTGTCTAGCCCAGCCAAGTCCTCACATATATCATGCATATGATCTACAGTCCCATTGCCCATAACCAACCCCACTGGAGCAGTCTTACCAGATTTGATGTCTGGGCTCAGTCTGGATCGCTCCTGCTGACTGTCCATGTCAGCCTGGGGTGGGGCTCCATTCACCTGAAGCTCCAGGGCTTGCAGCTGGGACCTCTCTGGCCTCTTCCTCCTGAGAGGGCAGTCAGGAGCACACTTCTCCACTCTGTGGCACCTCCAACACGGCTCCCTCTGCTGGACAGTGGCAGCAGGCTCCTGCTGATAAACGTGGTTGCCCACAGCAACGGCAGCACGCAGATCCTTCAGCAACACCATCTCTCCTGAAGTGGCCGCCTTCTTTGATGGGTGATACGGCCTCCTGGCCACGTGACATCCCCTCATGCACATGTCCTCCTGTAGGCATCCGTCACACCACTCAGGCTTGTTATGCTTGGCACCTGTCTTCTCCTGCTTGGACTCTGCACCTCCAACCTCAAGCTGCTTGGATTGTGGAAGTCCACCCCTCGCCAGACTGCTGACTCTTGTTAATCATGGCTTTTAGTTCTTGCTGCTGTGCTTCAAATTGTGCCTGGAGCTGTCTGTTGTCCTCCCATATTTTGGCAGTCAGCTGCTTACTTTGTTTTGTCACCTGCATCAACTGGGCAATCAGCTCCTGCATGGCAAAATGAAGAAAATGTCAGGCACCAGCACCAAAGTCCTTTTAGACAACACAGTCTCTGTACTGGGGTTTGTCCCCACTGTCTTTCCAGAGACACTTCTGTGCACTGAGGCAGCCTTCCCCCACAGGCAACAGTCTGTATACGGGGGTGTCTCTTCAAAACACGCTTCAAAAGCACCTTTGCTTTCACAGAGCTAAATTTCAGCAGTCCTATGTAGACTGCAGCAGTCCTATGCAAACTGCATTTTTTCTGCACCACTTTGTGCACAGTCAGTTAGTGGCAATCCTTGCCCATTAATGCAAATAATGCCCACGGCATCCTCCACCATATTTAAGACTCACACTCGTCCAGCCACCATCTTGGACAGTCTTGGGGGGTATTTCGCTCCTGGATTGTCTTTTGTAGGCGGAATGGCACACAGACACGGGGCTCCAGTTTCAATCTGGCTTCAGCCAGCTTTATTTTTCCAGGCACTGTGTCAAACGTACATCAGTACACAAAACAAACAAAACCTCGGCCGTCTAGCCACTACCTAAACTTAAATAGAGAACCCTCTCTAACATGAGTTGGACCTACTGTCCAGCGTCAAAACACCGCCACGTATATTTCACCCAGTCTCCTACTGGGTTCCGGCTTTCCCTAAGCCTCGGGGCCAGAGCCTCCTGCAAGCTCCACTGCCACTCTAAACTGCGGATGGCAGACCACGCCCCCTGATCTCCTGTCGTAGGAGGCCTTTAATAGGTGCTCCAGATGCACCCAATACCTGGGCTGGAACCAGAAGACCTGGAACGTGGGAACAACCACCCACCCATCTACAGGTGTTCCGGGAAGGCCAGCCCTTAATGGCTGAACATTAGCCGTGCTAGGTATAAGGTTCAGCACCCTAATGCTGCTGACCGACAATACCTGGCTTCCCCCACCGAGACCAGGCTCTCGGTGGCACGTACGCCACCTAGTGGCAGAACCATGTGACCACCTAAGGTCGCACCGTGACAATATACACATATAGACGAATGTGTATAATATATAAATATAATATATATATATATATATATATATATATATATATATATATATATATTATACCATGTAGTTTTATATATATACACACACACAGTGGATTTGGGGGAAGGATCTGTCTGTTGTTTGCAAATTCGGCCGTCCCCCATAGCCATTGATTTGCAAACCTTCTGCCCAAAAACCGTGTGGAAGGCTGTGCATGCTCCAAGTTTTTTGGTACGCTGGCGACTGAAAATCCAATCAGTGTAGACTACTAAACAGATTTTCTATTAAAGTCTATGGGAATGATTGCTTGTCGGTTTTCAGACGGTCTCTAAAACCGCAACCCGTGGAAAAACGTCCAAAAAACCATGCCGTGTAGACGGGCCCTTAAAGGGGTCCATAGGAAAATGAAAAAAATACCCTGGTGCAACATCGTAAAGTTATAAAAAAGCCTAAACTCACATTCACCGTTCCAGTGCTGGCTCTTCCCAGTCTTTTGTTTATCTTCCTTCTTTTCCAAATGGGACGTGACCGCTGCAGCTGCTGATTGGCTGTTGTAGTCACATGCCACATATTCACATCACTGTTCGGAAGTGAACAGCTCCAAGTGGTGATGTCAGCAGATGCACATGACCGGTGATGTCCTGTTCTGATGTAAGCAGAAGATCAGGGAGAGCCATCGCTCCAACGGAGGAGCAAAGAAAGGAGAGTATGGGCTTTTTTTATTCTATTCCAATAGCTTAATATTAAACTTTGCTGTGAACGGGACAATGCCTGTAAGTCTGCCTTTACATACAAGCCAGGTTTTTCATGGTGTCTGTAGCATCTTTTTTGCTTACTTTTGTGGCCAGATGTCACTATAAAGTGTGTGGAGAGAAACATAAAACATAATACATACATTGCATTTTGGTTTGTGGTGTTTTTGTCTTGTTTTTTTGGATCAATGAAGTTTGTTTTTGTTTAAATATGGGTATGGCATTTTGTCCCTGTATTTTAATAAAGGCCAAGGAAAACCATATGTACAAATTGACTGCATGCAAAACGGCATTAAAATGCCAGACTGGTTGAAGTCCTAATGGTGCAAGTTGTCAGATTCTGATTCATTCATTGATTTCTGTGACAGAGTATATCAGTGTGTGTGAAAACAAGTGGGCACAATTTCAAACACTCCATTTAAAGTCAGAAGTCAGTAAAAGTGTCCTTCCAATCATTAGAGACAGTAAGAATTCTAATTGTAAGTGATTCAGATGTGTGTATAGTGACACAGAAAGGATATTTGCTAGTAGGTTGGAAACATTTTACAAAAGAGTAAACAATCATGAATATATATACATATAAAATGTCCACACATGGGAGGGACTGCTCAGCATACATTAAACCTCTCTTTGTTCTATAAGCAGAAGAAAGCCGCTGCTGCATATGCAATTATGAATAAGTGTGTTTCAGTGTGAATGTCCCTGGTGTTTTAAATGGAAGTGTTTTTTTTATTATTTGCAGTTCCCTGGAGTTTCCAATTGTCTGTGTACTGTTTACAGTTAATACTGCCACAGTAGGATTCTGTTACAATAGGTATTGTGCGCACTTCTTCATGGAAACTCTGTTAGGGTCAAAGTTTTTGTGTTGCATAGAAATTGGGAGCTATATTATTGAAAAGGACCTGTGACCTCTCCTGACGTGTCTGTTCTAGTAATTACTGGTGTCCCTGTGAAATAACAGTTCTGGAGCATCTTCTCTCATAACCCTGTGTTGTGCTGTTCTTTTGTTATTTCTTCTACAAAGGTAAGATTGAATCGGTCAGATGGGTGTCACCAATCCAGTTTTCAGGGGGTGTGTCCTGCATACACTTACTCTGCAAGCATTGATTGGACAATGTCAGTCTGGGCAGGGACACAGCCCCAATTAGTAAAACCCAGCTGACTGATTCAGTAATACATTTCTAAAAGTGATGCCAGAGGAACAGCAGAATGCAGAGTTAGGGTATGTTCACATGGCTTAAATTGCCGCGTATTTCGGCACGCATTATATGTGACAAAATGCGCAGCGCAATTATGGTAATTCATAGCTCTCATAGAGAGCTAGATTATGCGTTGTCTCCCCGAGCGTGCAATACAATCGCATTGTACACGCAGGGGGAGAATTAACATGTCAATGGCTTACGCGCCGCTGACAATGCATGTCGTTGGGGCTGGCTAGGTGCCGCCCCCCTTTGCTTTGGAATTACGCGCTTATCAGTGCGTGGTTCCAAAACACGCGCCGTATTGCGGCGCGTACTATATGCCCTGCAATAAGCCATGTGAACATACCCTTATAAGTAAATATGTTTCAGACTTGTTAATTCACTGAGAACTCAAGAATTACTAAAACAGGAGCTGTCACGGTTCCCCTTGAAAATATTATTTGTCTAAGAAACTTGTTTGTCTGTGGTTGTGCCTGGAACTCTTCTTCAGTTTCAGCACAATCTACAATAGGATTGCCTGATTTGTTTCATATGCAATGGTTTTCTAACGTTGGTTATTTGAGGATTTTATTGAAATAATCCTTTTTCTATCATTTTCTTCCAGTGAATACTTGTGGAGGACGTTTAAATGCCAAAGTTGCTGATTACATCACTTCACCAGGTTATCCGAATGAATATCCTCCTCATCAGAACTGTGTGTGGGTGGTCAGTGCCCCAGAGCCGAACCAGAAGATAGTGCTCAACTTCAATCCTCATTTTGAAATAGAAAAACACGATTGCAAGTAAGAAATCGTTTTTGTTCAACCATACAAGCATATGTGGAATACACAGAGACACCAAGTCATCTTGCCATTACTGGCAGGATGAGTCTATTTGGCATTAACACCATGATGTCATTACCCTATAGATTAGATTGAAGCCTTGTATGACCCGCTGGGCTGAGGATTCTCAGGTCCCTGCACTAAGCTATTGATCAGTATTGATCTCACTTGCACACTGGAGGATTTCTGGCCCAGCATGAGAATGTCAATCCCACTCCTCACAATGCACTATTTAAAGCATGTGCATTTTTTTCCAAACCCCAATCCACAGATGAAGTCATCATACAAGTCCACCTTCTGAAGGCTCTGGAGAGATATCAAACTTGCAGATAGAAATTACTTAACCCTTTCTTGCCATTCAGAACTATGGTATAGCTATCGTGGCTGTGCTACTTGCTGTATAAGGCACTTAGACAAAGAAGTCAAATGCTCCAAGTCTGCACTGTTATATGAAGAGGCTTTGGATGACATCCTTTTTGGCAGGGAATGGGTAAACTTCACTGTCTTCTGCAAATGAGTTCTCATGTTAGAATACCGTAAATCTTTAATAATTGATGCCTTGACCCATATATGCCAGTTTGTATCTGTACATTTTGTTGAAATACCAAGGCCCATGGTTACTAAGTAGCAGAAGTTTTATTCAGCAACTGTGTTGAATATAGTGAAGAACAGTAGTTTTTTAAAGAAATGAATATATTTTACACTGGGTCACGCCACTACAGGTTACATAGTTCTACTTATTGTGCAATACATGTGTTTTGGTGGAGAGAAATAATATGTTGGGTATATTAAGGCTATGTCTACAAAGTAATGTTAAAATGTCGTCCAAAATCCGTCGGCATTTTAACATCGCTCGACCGCGGTTTTTGGCGCAGATTTGCGCTAAAAACCGCGGTGGATTTTCAGAATTGCCGTCGGTCCTATACATTGAATGTATGGAAATCCAATGGCAATTCTGTGGAAGATCCAGCAGGTTTGAAAATCCAACGGAATCCGGCAGATTTTTAAACCAATAAGAAAAATCTGTGCTGTGTAGATTACTATTTTTCATTGTGGTCTACACGGCATTGGGTACAGTCGTATTTTCACCGTATTTTAAACACTGAATCCGACAAGGATCCAGTACAATGTAGACACAGCCTAAGGCCATGTTCACACGGCTTATTTTGGGACGATTTCAGCCCGTATTTCGCACCGTACTGCGCGAATTACGGTCTGAAATACGTCCCAGTCATTACAGTAATCCACAGTTCTCATAGAGAACTATGGAATCCGTCTCCTCTCCCCGCTCGCATAATACGGCGAGCAGGGAGAAAGTGACATGTCAATTATTCACGGTGGTATACGCGCCGTGAATAATGAATGTCTATGGGGCCGGCGGGCTGCCGCCTCCGCTCCGGAGCACACGGTATAATTGCGTCCGAAATCCGTCCCGCAATTACGCCTGTGAATAAGCTGTGTGAACATAGCCTAAGGGTTGTAACTGCAGTATCTCATAAAAGTGAGTACACCCCTCACATGTTTGTAAATATTGCATTATATCAGTATAATCTGTGTACAGCTTGTATAACAGTGTACATTTGGTGCGCCCTCAAAATACCTCAACACACAGCCATCATTGTCTAAACCGCAGGTAACAAAAGTGAGTACACCCCTAAGTGAAACATGATGGCTGTGTGTTGCGTTATTTTGAGGGCACACCAAATTTACACTGTTATACAAGCTGTACACTGCCTACTTTATATTGTATCAAAGTCTCATATCTTCAGTCTAGTCCCATGAAAAGATATAATACATAATTTACAAAAATATTTTGTGAGAGACTATATATTACTCGTATATTACTACATAACTGGTTAACTGAATTATGACCTCATGCTTTTCTTTTCATTTCTACCACCTTATTGTAATTTTAGCAATTCCACAGAATTAAATAGAGATAATTAAACTTATTACAATTATTGTGGCATTGCTGTCTTCTAATGGCCTTTGACATTAAAGGGAACCTTTCACACTGAGCATGTTACCAGAGCCACGTGTTAAAGAGGGAGCGGAGCAGACTCATATATACTGTAGTTTGTAGGGAAAGATTTAGTAGAACTTGTAATTCATTCTTTTAAATTTCTGCTTATTTTTGCTTGAGTTATCAGTGACTGAGAGCCGTCCTTGTATCGGTTTGCATACAGAGAGCATACGGTGTGCATGACTGAGAGCTGTCAATTAATGAAAACCCACCCACTGGACTCCTTAACCAAAAATAAGCAAAATTTTAAATAAATCAATTACAAGTTCTACTGAATCTTTCCCTATGAAACTGTACCAGTCTGCTCAGCTCTTTAACATGCTGCTGGCATGCCTTCAGTGTGACAGGTTCCCTTTAAATATTCTAAAAGGCTCATGGGAAAAGAACTGCAGCGCCCTCTGTTGGATGTAGCATTCCTCAAGTCACATCCGACTCACTGAGCCAATGTGAAAGGGATTAGCCATGCCAGTTTGTTCATCTGCAGACAGCTGTTTCGGGGTGTTGCCCCTCATCAGTGCAGAGTAGAACACTGGCTGGCTAGGTGGGTAGCATTGAGCATGGCTCTAAAAGGGTAAGGTTTCACGTTAGGGAGAGGTCCCTTTAAGTTTTGCTGGTCTTTAAATACATATAATAATCCAAAACTCTGTAAATAATAAACCAGTATAAGCTATAAAACAACTCTAAAACAGTTTGAATAATATTAAAACAGTAAAAAATACATCTTTGTTATTAAGGTGGATGGTATGATCCATGTCATTTTTAGTCTGAGGTGCTAAAGCTACCAAGAGAGGCTTAAACCTAGGTGCAAATTGTTATTTTATGCAACACTGATGAAAAGGGTGTTAATCGAGTCCCTGAATTAATTAGTGAGAATTGCAGCACTGAAAGGTGCTAAGAACAAAAATCCATATTGTAAAAATGTTATCTCAGACCTATGCTCTTATATAGTTAACGCCAAGAAGTGTTTAATTTCTGCATTACACAAGGCTGTCTATGCTGCTCATACATAACACAAATACATATATATAGAGCAGAACGATATAAATAGTATTTACCAGTTATATATAGAGTATGATTATTTTTTCTATGGTACTACCGCAAAATTTACATTAAAGGAAAACTTCAGGCACTATGGGTTATATCTTGCCTAGAGAAAGGCCTGAAGGGCGGTGCATGACTCACGGATTCTCTCTTTGATCGTTTCCTAATCCTTGTGTTATTTACGCCTCCTCGGGCACTGTGTTAGGCATAGCACAGCTTATCAATTTTGCCCGGAGTACTCCCTTAAAAAGAGAAATACATAAATACACCCTATACAGTATATAACAGCGAAAAGTTTCTGCTTTCTTGACTGTGTCCTTATCATGGAGCTATGTAACCAGTTGTTGACATTACTGAACGCTTCGTCAATGATCATGGTTTTCACACTGAATTGGAATCATTTTACAAATTGGTTGAGCTAGTATATACAGCTGGTGATTGCATTTTCATAATTTCATTCGAAATGAAAGATTTGCATTATAGTTCATCCATACTGATCAAATTTATAAAGCCGTAACATCATGGCAACTTAATTCTCAGGAAGTCAGCTGGGAAACCCGTGCCACAGTATTTTACCTAACGATAGGCACAGTACCATGTAGAACATGCTTATCTACAAAGGCATGTTTACAAACCTCCGACACCTCCTATCACAGAACAAGCGGTTTGTTCCTACATGTCTCTCACACCGAGTGAAAGTCAAAAATACATTTAAGGAAAATCCACTGGGCTTTGAGTTTGATGGCTGGCTGCCAGGTTGGCAGTGCCGTGTATGCGCAGCATTTAGGATTGATTTGACCCTTCCTGTATATTTATGGAATGTCAGTGGATGTCTCTGGGGTTTTTGTAGCTCGCATTCTCTAAATTACACTTAGCTTTTAGAGATGTGTGTTGTCTAAACATCCATACGCATGGCCGAGACTCTATCAACTACATTATCAGAACTCCCATTAATTCTTTATGATACATGTAGGTAACCCATTTGCTGCTGGGGTCTGTGTCCCCTGCTCAATTGTTTTTATGGCAGTTCAATCCAGACACTCGATAGAAACAATGAAATAAAGGTTTCTTTCCATCGGAAATGTTATTGGTGTGTGATTGAATGTCATCACGTCTGGCATGTTACCTCTGATATTTGATCTCAACGGAGGCTGCTGGATAAGTGAGTTAATGGACACTGTCTGTCTGTGAGAGGGTTTGGATCCTGACATTTATGCCATTGTCCAGGCTGAGCTTATATCAGAAGCTCAAAACCCTGGAGCTTCCTCCCTCCCTATCTGTTCACCCTTACTCTTTCACTGAATGCTAGGAGGAGTGTGGACTTCTAATAAAGTATCTCAGGAAGTAATTGATTCCTTACACTCCAAGAATTCTTTTGCCTTAAGGGTCATTGAGGCTGAACAGAAAGCAATGGAAGTTGAGAATTGCCTCTACATACACCTGGATTGGATGACAAACTAAACAACTAAAGTCAGAGTGGCAGATTGAAGTGACACTGGTGGACAATTGAAAATGACATTTTATTATTACTCACTTCAATGCAGAGATGTGTCCCTTGCCATTGATATTGAGAAGTGGGTTTATTGTTCCACTAGAAGTGCAATATAGTTCTGAACTGGGACTGATAATCCTTTTGATCACATTCAAGCATAAGAGCCCTATCATCGTCTTCTTCTGACAAGTTGATAAAAATTTTGCTCAACCAAGGATTTTTTAGTTATACCTGTTTGGAGAAAACTTACGGCGACATGTATGAATTCGCACATGCCTTTTTTGGCCACATATTACCGATTCTCTACAGGTGTATGACCAAACTTGGTGCAATGTGAGCCTGACGACACATTTTAATGTGCTAAAGTGGGATGTGGAACTGCCATACAAAGTTTGACACATTACACTCTATGCACCATACAAAGGTCGGCGCATTACACTCTATGCACCATACAAAGTTAGGTGCATTACACTCTATGCACCAAACAAAGTTCATCGCATTACACTCTATTCACCAAACAAAGTTCAGCGCATTACACTCTATGCTCCATACAAAGTTCAGCGCATTACACTCTATGCACCATACAAATTTCTGTGCATTACACTCTATGCACCATACAAAGTTCAGCGCATTACACTCTATGCACCATACAAAGTTCAGCGCATTACACTCTATGCACCATACAAAGTTTGCCGCATTACACTCCAATCACTATACAAAGTTCAGCGCATTACACTCTATGCACCATACAAAGTTTGCCGCTCATTACACCCAAATTCCCAATCTATACATACAAAGGTCGGCGCATTACACTCTATGCACCATACAAAGTTTGGCGCATTACACTCTATGCACCATACAAAGTTTGGCGCATTACACTCTATGCACCAAACCCCAAAAAAGACTTCAAAGGCGCATTTAAACTCCGCATTGAACTCGCTGCATGTAATGCGCAAAATATTTTCATACATACTGTCGTATTATACACTCCTCTATATCTATTTAGAACTGGTGTGTCAGCGCCGAGTAAAAAAAAAAACTTGACCATCGGGTAATCGATTATGGCAGCCCATTTCATAGGCACAGCTGACAATGTTTCACATCTTGACATAATCAAAGGGCTTAAACACTTAAACCATTATAAGATAAAGACTTAATATTTGTGAAATCACCAACATGTTGCTTTGGTTTTCTAAACACACTGAAGAAATTGCTACGACTTCCACTAATCATCTATTGGTTGATTTAATGCCCTCTCCTTTGATGCAGAAGGATGTTCCAAAGCTGGTGCTCTGGATTAAAAACTGTAATTAAACTCCAGTTTAAGCATATTTATAGAAATAATTTTAGGGACAGAAATAAGCTTTAATTAAAGTGTATAATGTCTGAATGACAGTTTGCAGAAAACCCAAAATTAAACACAGACTTCATTCTCATCGCAGCTGACAGCATTTAAGAAGTCTTCCTTTTGTTGGCCATACATTGCAATCATCTTGAACATTCAGCATGACATAGATATGGAACGTCTTGATTGCAGAAATATATCCTTGGCGCATGCAATGTGCGGATCCAGCTCACAGCGGTCACAGTGTAATAGCTTGCAGTGATGCTCGCTATATAACAGTTAAATAACGTGCTCACATGATAGCTGATTTTGCACTGATATCATCACTCCGCCATCCAAGCTTGTCATGTGCAATGTGTTTCAGTGAGTTTTCCTCTCTTTATCTCTCTTCCTCCCTGTCTCTGGCACTGGCTGATAAGAAATAATATCACAGCCCTGTTTTTAACAGCTGAAACAGGAAAAATTCAGCCTGTCTCTCCGCGTCCCACTTTCACTTAACTGATATGTATGGAATCAATACATCCATAGGTTAAATGTAGTTATAACTATTACATCTGCTTGTTTGTGATTGCAATGGATTCTTTATCAGCTCACTGTAAGTGTCACATAAAAGAGATCTTGCACTTAAAGCGAACCTGTCAGGTGGTTTATGCTACCCTATCTGAGAGCAGGATATAATAGAGGAAGAGAAGCCGAGCTCTGTAACAGAGTTATATGAATTGGAGCAGGATTTTCATTTTAAATGCTGTACCATAATCTTAAAGTGACACTGTCAATTGGCTTATGCTGTCCTATCTGAAGGTTAAGCTCTGTGTTATTTAGGTTTATATGATTTAGAGTAAAAAGCAGAGTTAATCCTAATAGGACTCCTTAAGAGATAGTGGAAATCCTGCTGACCCCGCCCACATGCAGTGATTGACAGCTTTCCCTGTATCAGTGTGTGTACAGAGCAAAGTGCCAATCACTGGATGTGGATGGCTAAATATGTTTTTTACTTTCTGACTCTGCTTTTTGCTCCAAATCATATATATCACAGAGCTAAACTTTCAGATAGGGCAGCAGAAACCAGCATTTACAATAGGTAGCAATATCTCAAGAACAGGACAAATTTGGTTAATTTTTAGTAACAGCACCTCCATGTTCCTTCCCTGGTAAGTCCACAAGGTTGTAACTGCCCTCAACTTCCCCCTAGATCAATATGGATGGACAGTGATATGTGATTTTTTCTGCAGTTTACTACTTTTTGTCATAACAGTTTACTATAAAGATATCAGGAAGCCTACAACTTCTAGTAGTCATTATCCAAAGTTAGAACAGATATGTTGGGTTGGAACCGTGGAATCTCAAAGAGGACATATCAGCTCTCCAAATACGTCTGTTTCAGTGAATACTTGTCAAATAACAATTATGGAGATACATTCTTAGAATGTTGAGCATGCATCTGTTTTAGAAACTTATGAACAAATTGGTAAATTTGTGTAACCAATCGCCTTGCAACGGGGTATGTCCCTACACCCTGACTCTGTCAGCACTGATTGGACAATATCACACTGTGTTGGATACACTGCAAAGCTGACCATATTCATAGGCTTCTGGGACAAATAAGGAGGAATGGCACAATACGGAGTTCTAACAAAAAATATTCCAGAATTATTATGTTAGATTATTTACTAAAAGGGGTTCTCTGGAATAGAGAGGGATCCCCTGTTTAGAATCCTCATCTTTTAGGCAGGTGAGATAGTGACTACAAAGACTATCTCTGACTTTGAATGACCTGTCCTGTATTACACAGATGAACCGCTGATGTGAATGGGTTCAGTGTAATGGCTGATTTCTCCTTTATTCTCCTTTTACTGCTACATCTCCCCCCAACTTGCAGCTTATTACTAGGGTTCCCAATAGAAGACACTTTGGGCAACATGTATGAATTCTGGCGCTGATAGACCAGCTCTAAATAGCTTTAAGGTAGTATAGACTGCACCAGAATGTATGGACCTGTTCTTCTGCAGGTCATACATACAGGCGCAGTCTAGCGCCAAAACAACAACTCAGGCTCAGGCACCACCTTTAACTTGGTCTGGCTCTTCCAATTGTTCTGCGCCAAACTTTTGGTTTCAAAGAATCATAAATGTGTCTACTTCTACTAATGTGGTGCGACACGCCCCCAGAACACCCCAAATCTTTGGCGCGCCAAAAAGTGGATTTGGCGCATTACAAAGGCATGTATCGCGCCAATGTTTGGAGTGCACCTGTTCATACATCTATAGAACTGCAGCTTTTTGAGGCCAGAATTCTTGCGCAGCCCTGTTCATACATGTCGCCCTTTGTGATCAACTTATTGTCAAAGGACCCATTTAAATTTCAGGAGTGGTAATAGGTCCCCATTAATGCTAGGTTACAAAAAGAATGTTCACAAAGCAATAAATTGAAGCTCTAGGGCCCCAATGCACAATATTTTTAATAGAACCCACACCTATGATTTACCATTTATATTACCGGTGACTTATTTTGGTGCAAGGAGCCTTTGGCCTTTTGCTTCTGCTGCTTTTAATAGCTACCGCCCTGAATGCTCTGTTATTTCCAGTGTAGCCACTGCTACCTTTGCCTTTGTAGGTTGCCAGGTGACTCGCAATGCATCATAGGGCGGGTCCTCCTAGTTGGTAAAAAAGATGGTTTTCAGTTGCTTCCGTTTAAGTTTTCAATGAGTCAACTTCTGCTTTTTAGGGCCTAAACCACAATGTTATTATTAGGCATCAGTGTGTTTATTGGACGTGTGTTATTATTTATATGAAGTTCTAAAAGTTTACAGAGCTCCTTACATAAAAAACATACACAATGCTGAATTTATTTATTAAAGTGGTTTATGTTTTAAAGACACTACTTTATAATGTAACTGAAATGGGTCCTTGGAATGAAGAGCTTGCAATCTCGAGTCATAATATGTCCAAGCTCAGCGCTGCAGTCCTTTCAGATGTTTCTCTATAGAGAAACAAACACACAATGTTCTGCAGTCAGTGCTCTGAATTTGGCATACATATTTATAGGGTCAAATTCTTAAGTCGCATTTCAAGTTCAAGTGCTTGCATGCAGTAAAGTCATGCGGGGAAACACTGTGTGTCAGTACAGTGGATAATAACCATGACATATTTCTTATACATTTATGCGCATGTTCATTTGCAGACTGTAAAATAACATTTAAAAGTTGCATGGATGGATACACTGTGGAGCTTAACATCTTATTTTCATGCCCGAGGCGCACATATGAGTAGGGAGAGGAAATATTCCCACACTGCTTGAGCTGTCTAGCAGATCACTCATCTTCCAGGAGATTGCTTAGAAGATAGCTGCTGAGTGAAAGGAACTCACAGACACAAGACACAGTGCAGCTTTGTCATCCGCAATACTGCTACAGTCACATCTCCATTCCCAGGCAGAGGAGCAGAGCCTTCTTGGGTGTAGTGTTTCCTTCTGCCCACCCTCAGTGAAGAGGATGATCGGTGCAGTTGTCTTACAAGACAGTGTCATTGTAAACAAACAGTCTGGAAGAGCAGGGAGCCATTGAGAAAGACACTTTACAAGGTCTTATGGTGTCACTCTCAGCAGTGGTGCTGTAGGGGAAGATGTGGACCTAGACAGCTGTCAGTAGATTTAACCCTTGCACCCACATAAGGTTAGAAATAGATTGTGTGGTTAACTCCAGGAAAGCACAGCTCTGCCTTTGCCGCACAACACTTCATGTATTATTCAACATTGGAGAATGTCTATAGATCATTTTCTGTGTGAGTACAAAGTAAATATTTAGCAGAGCATATCAATATCTAATTAAATCTACAGATTATTGCACATAGAAGTCTTCATATATATTATTCATTAAACATTTTGGTCTGGATGTATTCTCTACATTTGCCAATGTGTGTTCAGTCTCATATGAACTATGCAAAGAAGTGAAATGTCACCAGGCTACCAGGAGGTATTGGAGGGAAATGGATGTATTTGCATTGTGGTGCTTTATAATACACAGCAGTACATTTACACCATGTAATCTCCTAATCACCATCCTGTCTCCTCAAAGTCTCCTTGGATTTTCTGTGGTTGCAGCAGCAAAACAGAATTTATATTTATACAGCAGCATGAAGTAGATTGTTCTTAAATGTGGCCCTTACGAACATACACAGTCCTGTTAGTACTCACATATTAGGGGAATTTTATCACTTTAGGGCCATGTATCCACAGCACCAGCTTGTGCCCGGTTTTTCAGACAGTTTGCGGTTCTGCAAACCGTCTGAAAAACCGGCCGCAAACTTTTACATGGGCTGCTATGGAAAATCTGTGCAGCGGTCCCCACTGCACGGGTTTTCCGCCCGGCGTTTTTTCCGCCCGAAAAACATTCTACAAGCACATTCTTCTGTCCGGTGTGAAGGGGGAGGGCTTTTCTCCGCTCATGGCGAAGAAAAGCTATCCTCCCACGGCCGTGTGCACGGCACAAAAAACAGACAAATACTGGTCGGTTACCGGTGTGCGGAAGTCACAAGTTTTTGCACAATATGTTTTTGCAAAAAATGGTGTGACTTCTTTTTCCACTTATCTAAAAAGGAGCAGGAGGCCTTCTATGGGGCCAACACTTTTATTATCATTTCTGCCAGAAAGTGGTTGATGGCTGGTGCAAATCTAAGGCTATGTTCACACGGCTTATTTGCGGGGCGTAATTACGCCCCGCAATTATGTCATGTGGACGGGGGCGGGAGAGGGGGGCCGGCACCTCGCCGGCCCATAGACTATCATTACTAGCGGCGCGTATACGCCGCTGGTAATTCACATGTCACTTATCTCCCCCCGCGGCGGATTCACCGAGCGGGGAGAGGAGACGTAATCCATAGTGCTCTATGAGAACTGTGGATTACCGTAATGACTGGGATGTATTTCAGCCGTAATTCACGCAGTATGGCACGAATTACGGACTGAAATACGTCCCATTTTAAGCCGTGTGAACATGGCCTTAGGGTATGTCCACACGGCAAGAGTTTTCAGTTGATTTCCAGATTTGAAAACCAACTGTCATCCATTCCTGTAGACGTCAATAGAAAATCCGCCCAGCGGTCTACACTGCCCTGCAAACCACTTTACAACTGCCTTGTGGCCATACCCTTACTTTCATGGAATTAATGCTAGAAGGTGTGCCAAGTGTACTATAAGACATAAGCATTTTCATACATTTGAAGCAACTTACCTCAGCACTGTTTTTAAGACCATGGTAAGAAAGGCAGTCTTAAATGGATACTTTCATCAAAAAGGTTTTTTTTTTTTAAGAATTTAAAATCTTGCCCTTCTCTAGCTGGGATAGTAAAAAGATAAAACTCCCAGATGGCAGGGCAGAATAATCTCACTTTACTGTCTGTGCTGCAAGATATGCTTCATTACAAATAGTAGATAATAACCTAATGATCACCTTAATTATTACAGACCTAAAGAGAGATTAGCCTAGATCAACAGATGATTAGCAAGATCAATAAATGAAAGGATAATGTGTTAATCTTAAGGGGGTTTAGAACTTTTGTCACACTTATCAGGTTCTGCTAATAATACTTAGGCCTTGTCCCCATGGCACTGTTTTTCAGACAGTTTTGCAGACGGTTTTCAGTTTTGAAAGCCGTCTGCAAGCTGACTGATAAACTTTTACATAGACCTCTATGGAAAACCCGCACAGCGGTCCTCACTGCACGGATTTTCCGCCGGACGGTATTTTACACTGGCGGCGGTCCGAAAAACATAGAACATGTTCATTCTTCCGCTCGGTTTTCAGGCAGAACATGAATATTTCAATGCGAAAGGGGGAGGGCTTTTCAAACCGCGGAAAAAAGCCGACTCCCTGCGGCCGTGTACACAGCCCCAAAACAGAGCAAATACCGATCAGGTAATCTGACCAGTATTTGCTCTGTGCCATGGGGACATGCCCTTACCTCTCTCAATTCCTTAGTAGCCTGAAAGAGAGCTGTCAAACATTCCTCACTGCCATGCTATCAGAGCTCACAGAGGGGAAGTCACAGAAACGAACCGGAAAGTTATGTACATAGCGAAAGTTTAAAAAATGAAATATAAAAAAAAACCACCCATTTTTTCAAAAATGATTTACCTATAGTAGTCACATATTGCTTGTCAATATGTGAAAAAAAAATTGGTAGCGTCCCTTTAATAAATTTCCCTATTGTCTGTTTAGCCTGTTATTTTTTGCCCATCCTAATGTGACCTCTTCTACAGTCTTCAAACTTGGCAGAAAAAAACTGTTCCCAAAATGAAGAGATGTTATCAGTTAGGTCGAAGCATTCCTATGAACACTAATCAAAGTGAAGACATCCAAACTGATATCAAAGACAAAAATGCAGCAGTTTGTACAGCACTTTCCTGCACTGCTTCCAACATGACACTCAATGTAAAACACATGGCTTTGGAAGGATATGTACGTGAATGGTTCCAACACTTGAAGAAGTTACTTGCATAGAGAAGTGTAAACATTAAGCGGAGTGATCTCACCCTAGGAATTTCCAGTTGATAATGTTACTACAGAAAGCACTGCAGAAACTTTTTCTACCATGTTCAAAATGGCACTTTATTTACTTATTTTTATTGTCCACTGCCTGTCAAAAACAGCTCAAGAAAACAACCTCTTTTTGGACTGTTTTTGGGCAGTTTTTAATGTATACAAAATCCATATACCTTGTTAAAGACCTGGACAGTTTTTCAGCAGCACTGTCCAAAAACCGCCGAAAAAATGTCTGCCGCTTTACATAGACTCCAATAGTAAATTTTCTACTGTCGTTTTTTGCAGCATGTTACAAGAAAAAAAAAACAGCAGCAAAAACGAGCAGAAAAAAAAGTTCTGTGGAGACTACACAACGTTTTTACTATTAAAGTCTATTAAAGGTTTAGAAAGCGAAAAACGCAGAAAAAACGATTGAAAAGCTGTGCAGAGGAGACATAGCCTAACATAACATACCCTAACTGGGTATAAGTAAATTTTTGTGTCTTGTATACATGTATCAAGATGCATCAATATGTATATCTACAATGTAAAAGAATTGTTTAAAGAGGAAAATAATGGTGTGAGAGTCTATTCTTAGGTTCTGCATTGCGTCCTGGTTATTCCTCCTGGAATGTATGCTTAAGTTGACAACTGGGTGTCACAATCCTTTTTGTCAATTTGAGTGCTCTAGGCATGTTCTGTGACCTCGGAAGAAGTTACTGTAAAGGGAAAGGGGAGGAAACGTGCTGTGACCATCATTATTGTAATTGGTGGATTGGGTAATGGCTAACTGTATACAGCATGTTCTTTGCTTGAATGTAATTTATAAATAGTATAATTTCCTTCTATCTTACAGGTATGATTTCATTGAGATCCGGGATGGAGACAGTGAATCGGCAGATCTGCTTGGGAAGCACTGTGGAAGTATCGCACCATCTACAATCACATCATCCGGCTCACACATCTACATTCGCTTTATCTCAGATTATGCTCGTCAGGGTGCCGGCTTTTCACTACGTTATGAGATCTTCAAGACAGGTCAGTGTTGAAAACCCAAACACTCTGCAGTAACTCTATAGTAAAACTAATCTATAACCACAAACACCCAATGTATAGCACTCATATATGCCGTGCTTCACAGGAAGATCATTTTGCAAAAATCTTCTTCTAAGACCCCTTTAAAATTTTATGGGGGTAACACAGAATCATTGCAGTACTCCCTATAGCTTTAGATTTATTTGTGAAGGAAAGTGGTTAAAAGTTATTCTGATTACCTAACCAATGCATCATGAAGTAAAATGTGCATCATCTCTTGTTATCCTGACTGTGGATCACTGTTCCTGAAAGAGTGCTTTGATGTAAATTGCTGCTATGTCTAATCAATAACTGTTTATGGCTTCTTATGCCTACAACTCACTCAGCTTTAAATATGTCTGCAGCTGATCAGCTGAGTATTCTCTTAGATCAGTACAAATTATTAGGACATTCCCTTTTATTGCTTTTCCAATCAGGTGATAATTCTAGTGATGCATTGAAGTCAATGGCAAAGTGATGAACGTCAATAGAGTTTTACAACCTCTAGACCCACAAGCTCATCTCTTTGGTTGCTGCAGCCTGTGAATCACTTCAGCAGAAAATGTAATTATTTGCATCCCTCCCATGAAATATTGTGAAGCTTCTAATAGCGTTGGTTACAGATATGACGGACTGCAGTTACTAATCATAGGTTTGATGTTATCACACATAATTTTTATTGGAATAGTAAAATAAGATGGAATTTTAAACAGTAGGTCACACATTACATGTGTACATTGTTTGCACACTAAGTAGTTCATCATTATTAATCTCCCAAACACTTAGACATGGATAGAATTTGTAGAGAGATCAATTATTGTATCTGGAGGAAAATGAGATTTGTGGTCTAGCCTTAAGATGTATTGACCATACACAGTGATATCTGATTTATAGTTACATAAGTAGAAGTACCCCACTTTGCATGGATCTATTTTGTTCACCTTTACTTAAGTGCACTACAGTGTTTGCATTATTTCACATTCAACCAAGCCAATCAATCGGGACCATATTGGGAAATTGAATTCTAATGGAAAGCAGCATTACATTTATCAGTCCAGGTAGTAGCTCGTTGATTACGATAGCACATCAAACTTGTTCAGCCTAAAGATGTGCTTGGGTCTGCTGGGGAGTCTCTGCTGCTTGTCTGTCTCACTAACATGGCAGCATATTGCATTTGTTCAGCCTGGAGACAGGTTTGGATCTGCTGGTGAGTCTCATCCACTCATCTGTCTCACTGAGACAGCAGTCATGCCTCAGTCTGCTGGGAAGTTTCAGTAGCTCGCTATTGGCTGGAATGCATCTGGACAGCCTGGAGACAGGCTTAGGTCTGCTAGAGAGTCTGTGCTGCTGCTTGTCTGTCTCCTTAAAGGGGTTTTGCCATGATGTAATGTTGACGTGGGATCCTCCAAAATGGGTATTTAATCACTTTTCTAAATATATGTGATTACAAAAATTGCAGCTTGAGAGAGCTACAGGCTGCCTTATCTGCCCTTAGTTACTTCAAAGCTTCTATTAGATACGACCTGACAAGAGCTGCTGGCCGGACTTGCGCAGAGCACACTTCTTATCTGATGAAAGGGAGCTGAAGAAGCTTTCAAGGCACCAGGTAGAAATATGATGTCTTTTGTATACAGAATCCACTAGTTGTAGTTTGATTATTTGAGTGAACATTTCACATGATCCCTTATGCATGGCTCTGTGCTCTGCCTGTGTGTCTCTCTCAGCTCAGAGTGGCTTGTTTACAATTGCTTCTTAGCAGATAAGGCACTTCCTGGCAAAACCCCTCTACGATGTCAGCATCTCACACTTGATCAGCCTGGATACAAGCTTGAGTTTGCTGAGGAGTCTCTACTGCTTGTATGTCTTACTGAGACTTCTGTTGTTCCTCAGTCTGCTGGGGAGTTTCAGCAGATTTCTATTGTCTGTGGTGCTTCTGGTCAGCCGAAGATGGAGGTGGGTCTGCTGATGAGTATCAGCTACTATTTGTGTCATTGCCACAGTCTGATGGGGAATTTCTGCAGCTCGTTGTTGGTTGTGACACAACCAAATGTCTGATAATATATCAAGAAAGGTATGACCAAGAGTGCTGAAACGTTGACTAAAACCCTTGGAAAAGCCTGATTTACCTACATGCAAAATTGGATGCAGATTGGTCCAGTCTTTTGACTGCGCATAACGAATAGACTACAGACAGACTATAGACTATAGTCTATATACAGCCTACAGACCATAGACTATATACATATACACAGCTGAAATCAGTAGTTACACACACTATAAAAAAAGACACATATGCATGTGTTTCTCACTATCTGACATGAAATCAGAATAAACCTTACCTGTTTTAGGTCAATTAGGAACCAAAATTATTTATATTTGCCAAATGCCAGAATAATGAGAGAGAGAATTTTTTAAGGCATTTTTTGCAAAGTCAAAAGTTTCCATACATTCATTAGTAGTTAGTAGCACTACCCTTAAACTGTATGATTTGGGTCAAAAGTTTTGGATATCCTTCCACAGCATCTCACAATAGTTGTAAGGAATTTTGGCCCATTCCTCCGGACAGAGCTGGTGTAACTGAGCTGTGTTTGTAGGTCGCCTTGCTCGCACCTGCCTTTTCAGCTTTGCCCATAGATTTTAAAAATATGATTGAGATCAGGGCTTTGTGACGGCCACTCCAAAACATTGACTTGATTATCCTTAAGCCACTTTGTAACCAGTTCACATTATGCTTCTGATCATTGTCAACTTGAAGGACCCTTTTCTGTCCAAGCTTTAGCTTCCTGGCTGATGTCTTGAGATGTTGCTTCAGTATTGCCACATAATCTTCTTTCCTCATAAAGCCATCTATTTTGTGAAGTGCACCAGTTCCTCCTGCAACAAAACAAGCCCACAACATGATGCTGCTACCCCGTGTTTCACAGTTGGTATGGTGTTCTTAGGCTTCTAAACTTCTCCCTTTTTCCTCCAAACGTAATGATAGTCATTATGGCCAAATAGTCCAATTTTAGTTTTGTCAGACCACAGGACGTCTCCAAAAATGTTGGTCTTTGTTCCTGTGTGCATTTGCAAACATTAATCTGGCTTTTATGTGTTTCTTTTGGAGTAATGGCTTCTTCCTGGGAGAGTGGCATTTTAGCCCATGTTGTTACAGTACTCGTTTCACTGTTGATAATGACACAATCTTACCAGCTTCCTCCAGCATCTCCACAAGGATTTTTGCTTTTGTTCTTGAGTCGATATGCACATGTCAGACCAATGCACGTTCATTTCTGGGACACAGAACCTGTCTCCTTCCTGAGTGGTATGATGACTGGACATTCCCATCTTGTTTATACTTGCATATAATTGTTTGTACAGATGGAACGAGGCACCTTCAGGTATCTGGAAATTGCACCCAAGGATTCTCCAGACCTGTGCAAGTCCACAATTCTCTTCCTGATATCTTGGTTTATTTCTTTAGACTTTCCCATGATGTTACACACAGAAGCAATGTGTTTCTGGTGGGCACTGAAATACACATCCACAGGTGTGTCTCTAATTAACTTAGATGTTGCCAATAAACCTATCGGAAACTTCCAGAGAAATGACATCATCATATGGGCTGTCCCGAATTGTTTAAAGGCATAGTAATCTTAGTTTGTGTAAACTTTTGACTTTGAAGAAAGTAATAAAAAATTCTTAAAAAATCTCTCATTATTCTGGCATTTGGCAAATATAAATAATGTTGGTAATCCTAACTGGCCTAAAATGGGCAAGGTTTATTCTGATTTCATGTCAGATAGTGAGACAAACATGCATTTTGTATTTTTACATAGTGTATGTAAACTTCTGGTTTCAACTAAATGAATGAAGACAGCACATGTTAGAGCTGACTCATCCAACCACTAATGTTTGCAGTTTATAGGATAACAAAGAATAGGCTAGAACAGAGATATGAAATGGTATTTATATTGCCATTTTGACAACTTGGAGTCAAATGCCGAAATCCATGTCATGAATGGGTTACACATGGATAAAATCTTAAACATGATATTGGCTAATATAGAAGATTGAAGGGTATACAGCACAATTACCTTAAAGGGATATTCTCGCTTCATCATTTGGCAGCCGTGTATACTGGTTGCTAAGCAGAGCTTGTGAAATGGAGGGACATGTTTCTCCTCCCAGCAGGGTGTATTGTCACACCTACCACTAATTGCTGTCAGTGACAAATCTCTCTCTCTCTCACACACACATCCGTGCACACATACCCCTGCGCGCTCCCGTCCGCGATCTCTTCCCTTCATCTTCCTCACACCAGCGCTCCCGATCACGACCGGGGGTGGGAGCTGGGCGTAACCCCACCAGAGGTCGCACTTCGTTCCCAAGCACTAAACAAACAGCCCGTTCTCCTAAACCATAGCACTTTGCTTATGGTAACCAAGGACGTACATGCTTGCATTTTTAGTCCCCTCCTTTTGAACTATGATCTTTGAAGCGAGAAAACTCCTTTAATGTATTTGAAGAAAGTGTTGGGGAAATTAACAAATCTCCAGCTTCTTCCTACATATTTATTATGCAGAGATGTGTAAGGAGAATAGGGTTAAGTGGAGATCCTGGGGCTGTGAACAGCCTTTTTTGTACGTAGACCATTTAGGATCATCCATGGCAGTAGTACACCAGGTCATGTGCCTGTGGGGCTTTGCTGGGTATTGGTGGTAGCAGAGGGGTCAAGAAGGAAGTGACAAAGACTGTGTCTGCTGTGCTTTAAAGAGGCTATTCAGCACTTTCTGGTACTCTGATCATTCCCTCTGATAGAAGTAACCTTTGTACATATAGCACAAAGGAAGAATCTCTAGCCTTAAACAAAGTAATGAGATTTATGGCTGTTTACGACTTTCCTGGTGGAAATAAAATCTGATCATGCACACTTCATGAATTTGTTTTGTTCACGTGCTTTGTACACATGAAGAACATCCTCTGCCTTATGCATTTTTAATGTTTGAGTAGTTGGCAGATCTTGGAAATATCAGTTAACGTAGCCTCATTTGTATTGCACAAGAATTGTAGAAATTTACCGTCTCATCAAGATACGGAATAAAAAAGAGGGCCATTTGTGAAAGGCTGGAGATATGCATGGCAGTTCTAGAGGGTTGCAGACGTGTTCTCTATCAGTGATCTAGCTTTTGTCTCAGGTCTTAGGTACTGTATAAGCTTGTGTGTGTGAACAGAATCTTAGAGCAGGTTCTGCATATATCCCAGCTTGCGGCAGTATCAGTGTCTATCAGAGTGAAATATTTATGCACATAATATAAAAGACAGGCAAGATCTTGGGATAATTGAATAGTAAGCTGAAGGTTGAAGGTTGCTGAATAAATATTTTCAAGCAGGGTTCCTGGTAGGATTCTGATTGTGCAGTAAATGAGGATTTAGGGGCCAGGTGTCAAGAAAAGAGCAGTCAGATCAATTCTACATTATACTGGGGTACATTGTGATAAAGCAGTTATAAGATGGCAGAGTATTAAAGCTGTAATGACTTGGCATCTCCAGTAAGACTGAAGTGTCTATCATAATTTAAGGGGTATTCTGATCTCAGACATTCTGGGGATATACGTGCCTAAATGGTGTGGGTCCTACTTCTAAGAACTGCACCTACCTCAAGAATGGGGGCCCCCTGCTGATTTATATTGTGGCTGTGGTGAACCCAGAGGTGGCCACACGTGCATGCACAGTCATCTCCATTCACTTCTATGGGAGCATCAAGTGCAGCCAAGCATGTGTGCAGGGCAGGCATGTTGGGCATTCTTGATATAAGTGTGGGACCCAGAGGTGGCACCCACATCAGATATTTATAGCATATCCTGTAGATGAGTACAGTAGACACTTTCTTGGATTCTTCAGCTGCAGCTTTAAAGACCATACCACACCATCTATCATGTTTCATATTCCAATCCAAAATACGAATTGGCTATCTTGTATATGGTGGTAAAGCAACCAGCTACAGAAGGATTTGCCCCGTTGCTTAAATGGAATCTTGTTAGCTATTTTTATTTTCTGACTGAAGATTTCTTTATTTCTGTTTTCTGTACATGACTATGAGAGCAGCCATCTTGCCTAAGTTGCTTTTAACAGCATTTAGAGAGATCCTTTACAGCAGCTTCATGTGTATAGGAGCCTGTGAACAGGAGCAGACCCATTGACTTCTATAGGAGAGTCTTCTCTGGCATGCTCTGTGACATGGAAGAGGTCACTGTGCAGGGAGGGTGAGCTGTGACTATCTTCCAGTGTAAATGGTGGCTCCTGTGTTATCTATACACATTGGTGTCGCCTTTCAATGCAGCCCTGTCTGTGCTGATAATGAGGAGACTACTGAAAAGTTTTCTGTACAGAAGAGGAAGTGTCAGATTACTAGTAGGCCCAGGATTTCGGTGCATATATATACATATATATATACAGTATACAATAATAATCTAAGAAAAATCACGTAAAAAAAATGAGTTAAACAATAGGTCATTTTCTTATGACACATTCCCTTTAATCTGCAATAGGACACAAAGGGCCACTGTCTAGGTCTAAAATTCACTTTTTTGCCCATAGCAACCAGTCAGAGCGCCCCTTTCATTTCACATAGTGCTCTGAAAAAATTAGAGGGGCACTCTGGTTGCTATGGGCAACAAAGTGAATTTTAGACCTAGACAGTTTTCATACATGAGGCCCAAAGGAACTCTAAGCCACACACCTAAGTCTGATGTCAGCTGAAAAGGGAAGGAATGAACCAAGACTGTGAAAATAATTCATTTAAACAATTTGTTCTAAGTTTATAGTTCCTTTAAATCTAGTACAGCACAAACTGTTCCATTTAGGGAACAGTAGATAGAATAATTCATTCCCAGCAGCTAAGGGGAAGTTATGATTAATAACAGAAAAAAACTGGTAGATTTCATACTTTCAAGTTTAGTCATGTTAAAAAAAAATATGTCTCCATCTTCTTCAGTTATAAAACAAGTGCAAGTAAAGTGTTAAACACTAAGGGAAACATTCCCTTTAAGAACCATTATCTTGTCAGTATCTCTCTTTGGAAATGGCTCAAAGCTTTCTAATTGTGAATGGCACACGTCTTTGGTTTGAACATGTGAATGGGATTCTTGCCCCCTGTTTCAGTCTATAACTCATCCCCTTAAGGCACATCAGAGATATAGGACACACAGCAGGACTCTCTGCATATTCAATACAATGGGTGCCATTGTTGAAGATTATATTAATAGCCATTGGCCTAGTGGCAAGCAGAGAGCCTTCTGTAATCCCCGGAAACAGCCGTTCCCACTGTCGAGTGCCATCTCCTTCATGTTTGTCACCTCCTGAAAAACATTTTACATATGATCTCGGGAGATTTGATTTATTAAACAAGAGATGACATGTTAGTGACAGCTGCTACATTGTATAGTAGGGACATGTGAAGACATCAGATGTCAATCATTTGTGAGGTATGTGCTCCGTTTGCAGTAATTAAGAATTGGTCTATATAAATATTTTCGTTTTTATTGTTGAAGTCACGGGAATACATTTGAGAATAGTCGGGCATTATAGTGTTAGATTCATCACATTTCTACTGCATTATTTGCACACCATCTTTCCAGCACGGCGTGTCTTGATTTCTTCGAGGTTGTAAAGGTCATGTGGCTTTGTGTCAGCGCTTCCTGTTTGTATTATTATAGGCTCTGAAGATTGTTCAAGGAATTTCACCAACACTAATGGCACCATTGAGTCTCCTGGCTATCCAGACAAATACCCACACAACCTGGACTGCGTATTTACTATCCTGGCCAAGCCAAAGATGGAGATCATACTGCGGTTCTTGACCTTCGACCTAGAGCATGACCCCCTTCAAGTCGCAGAAGGAGATTGCAAATATGATTGGCTAGACATCTGGGATGGCATTCCACATGGTAAGATGGGGAGAACAACAGAATTATATAGAAGCTTATTATTGAGCTGTTATTTTAAGATTTAAATTGCTCTCAGTGAGAGAAACGAAATCACAATCTTGCAGACACGATATCGTTTAATGGTTAAGAAAAATAACAGAAATGATGTTAAATAGCTTTCCAGAAAAGCTTCTTCATAAGGACCTAAGATGCCTCTAAGCTTGCTTATAGAAACAATTTAGGTCGTTTCATAACAGACTTAAAGGGGTTGTCTCACTATATTGATTCACCTCACCTCAGTCCTGTTTTCTCATTTTCATTTTTTAATTCCCGGGGGCGGGTTTACTGGCTATTGCAGGCCTGCAGTGATGAGCTGCTGAGGACACCAGTTCTGTAGCTATAGCAACCAGTGCTGGCAGCCTATCAGAAGAGATCAAACAGGTCTGTAGCTATAGCGACCTGAGGAGCTGATGCAGCCCATACAAGAGGGGATATCCAGGAATAGGTAGGACAATGTTAATGGACACATATTGAAAAGATGTTTGTTTTTGCAAGATAAAAGGAAATCCCAGTAGTGAGGCAACCCCTTTATAATTTTTTTTATTTTTGCTGGTCATTAAACATTATTATATCTCCAAGATTGCTATTTAATTTGTCTCACTGAGAACAATAAAACTTTTTTCACTTGGATAACATGGTATCAAACTTTTTTCATTTTCATATAAACCAACAATGTTTTTGTGGAATGCATAGATAGATCGTAGATAAATGGGTAGATATGTAGAAGACTAGACAGATATGAGGTAGATAAAAAGTTATATAAACATACAAACAAACAGATATAAAAAATCACTGGATGGATGGATAGAGTGAGCGAGAGAGCTGTTGGCTGGCTTTTACACAAGCTATAGGAGTTTTCCCATCTCAGACGGCTATGGCATAGCCACAGGATGCGTCATAAATATCTGAAAACGGGTCCAACTCCTCCATGGAGAACAGAGAGGTGGCTGCGCATGCACAGCTCTCTCATTCTGTACTGTGGGAGTGCAGCTGAGTGAATATGCTCGGAAAGGAAAGGGGGGTCAAGTGCATTCATGGCCTCCTATCCGTTCTGCATGGTGGAGTTCAGAATTTCATGATTGGTGCGTGTTCCTGAGGTGGCATTAACACCTATTAGATGTTTGTGAGATATCCTGTGGATAAATGTATCGAATGACAAACCTCTTTGAAGGTCCCTTCTCAGCCATTTCTCTGTTTTGGGGCCATTTTCATGATTGGTGCATGTTCCAGAGATGGGATCTACACCTGTCAGATGTCTGTGACATATACTGTTGATATGCTATAAATGTCTGAGATGGCAAAACCCTTTTAAAGGTATGTTTTATATACATTTGGTTTCAGGATAGCACAACATAGAGTATACAGTAGTTGCAGTTGGTATGTGAGTCATTACTTTGACACTTCTGCGCTGACACGTCCAACAGCGCAGTTGTAATGTTTTTTCTTCTCCACGTGTTTCCATTCAATCAGCTATTCTGTGTTTTTCCCAGTTTCATCTCTTCAAGGTACTAAGCAATCAAATCACTACCTTTTGGACTGCCGTGTATTGTATTAGATTACTGGAATTTTCAGCTGTCTCCTGCATATACCATTACAGCTGGTAGCCTGTATAGAAGATAAGAAAGCACCAGAGTGCTATTAGTAAAACACAGAAGGAAATGACAGCGTCTAATGCCCTCAGCTGATAACACTGATGCTCTTATTTCTCTCTGTAGTGGGGCCCTTGATTGGCAGGTACTGTGGTACGAAGACCCCCTCTGAGATCCGATCTTCTACTGGAATCCTGTCCCTCACCTTTCACACCGACATGGCGGTGGCTAAAGATGGGTTTTCTGCTCACTATTATCTGGCCCCTCAGGAGGTCCCTGAAAGTGAGTTGAATATCTTCCTGCTCGGCTGGCAGGCCTTGACAGTCTTTTTTTATATGTCCGTACGCCTGCCAAACACCTGTCTTATTTCCGCTTTGTAATACCTGAATTCTTCTCGACTTAGTGTGTCTTCTATATTATTCTTATGTCCCAGGTCCCTGGCTTGTGATTGCATGTTTTGTATCAATCAGATGATATTGAAGCCGTTCTTGTTTACGGCAGAACAATAAGCTCACCGTCAGTCAATGCTATCCCCACGGTACAAAATTGTCTGACATGTTGTCTCACCACACTGTATCATTATTATTCCTTTTCCTACAAAATCATGTGTCTTCATTAATAAAAAAAAAAATCCCCAATTGCTTATTTATTTGTTCCTTTTGGTTTTAGTGAAAACTAAAATTTGTAAGAGGTACAATCATGAGGCTTTCTCATTTGCAGGCCAATTCCCACAATGCCTTGGGAATCATTTTCCCGCAGAGTGGCTTTAATTAAAGAACATCTTTTGGAAGCAAACTGTAATGTTTATAGGTTATGAAATTGAACACAATCATACATTGATGTTGATGTTTTTTTAATTAGCTTGTTCCTGCATTTTCTACTTATTATGCATTCTGCTTAGAGTCTCAGTAGCACCTTATTGTCTGCAAAACTTCTCTAGTGTTAAAAAACCGCGCCGCTATGTGTGGCTGGAGCAATTGTATCATCTTATTAATTATCATTTTTAGATCATTAGTGCCAGTGATTGTCTAGGAAACTTAATACAGACACCTTTGGGATGAAACCACTAGCACCGACCCTGACTATAATATACAGCGTTATCCCATAAGAAAAGAGAATCAGCTAGATGCATGCACGGTATAAGGCTAATGTTAGAAAGTAGGCCCCAATGTGTCCATCTCTAGAGGCTTGTTTGTGGATCAGACCCATACATATGTATTTCTACTAATCTGCTAAGGTTTAAATTGTGCTAAATCTTCTAAGATTAGCACCATTTTCTGTGATAAGCCTGTGCGCTGCAGTCCCTAATTTGTTCTGCTGTTGCAGATTTCCCCAGTTAAGGCATACAAAATAGTAAAGCTTGTCTTAAGCCATTAGAAAGCTCATGAATGGAAGAGCTCAAGGAGATTCACAAATTGCAGAGGATGTTCCTCCCATGTATATTTTATGTTAGTCACATTGTTAAAAAGCTCAAGGAAAGCAGCAGAGTATTACCTGACAGTTGTATGGTGGATAAAACAGCCCTGGACATAAAGTATGTCTGGGTTTATTCCCTAAACCAACCTTGTGTCCTCTACAGGTTTTCAGTGCAATTTTCCCTTGGGAATGGAATCTAGACGGATATCGAACGAGCAGATCTCAGCATCTACCACCTACGCAGATGGTGGGTGGACCGCTCAACAAGCTAGACTGAACAGCGATGAAAATGATTGGGCTCCCAATCATGACACCACTAGGGAATATCTGCAGGTATGTGAAATTCTCAGGGAACCAAGTAAAATGTAACTGTACACAATTATAATATGCACCGAACAGTCACTGGGTTAATAGAGGAGAATGGGCTTTTGTGTTACACAGCTACAGAAATAAAATAAGCTGCTTCAGAGTCTTAAACCCATGCAACATTGGCAGAAGGTAGCTACGATGGGCTTCCAAGCTCTTCCTGTGAATGGTGTAGTCACCCATCCTTTTTCACAGGGCAGATACCATCTATAAAAGATAGGCCACCAGCAATGCTTGCGTTTCCAGAGGGTTGTAGCCTGACTGTGCTGTACTAGGAAATATAATGTAATCATAGTAAAATTCTTATCATTTTTATTGTGCAGTTCAAAATAATGAATGGAGGGAGTGGTCAGCAGGCGAAACTGTCTCCTTCCCAGACATCTTCCGATATGTCTGTTTTACTTAAAACTTGTGCTCCCTGTGTAATAACAATTACTGTATGTAGGATCATGTCTTATAACTCTGTGTTCTGCTGTTCTTCTGTAAATCCCGTTAGATATAAATTACTGAACCAGTCAGCTGGGCGTTACCAACTTGGGGTGCGTCCTGACATCATCAGCACTGATTGGACAATGTCAGACTATGCAGCGACACATCCCTAATCGGTACCACCCAGCTGACCAATTCAGTGATACATTTTTAGAAGTAGTAAGCATAACACAGAGTTATAAAAGCAGATGTTCCAGAGTGTTCTATCCCAGGGAATATAGGGACTTAGACATGTCAGGAATGGTCACAGGTCCTCTTTAAGGACTGAAGCAACTGAGTTCTCTTGAATTTCTCATTAAATTATCGTTCTTTTTTGCAACCTCCCTAGCTAGTCTGTTAAATATATGAAAAGCTGTTTTAAAGGCTGTATTACATACCTGCAATGCTGCTGTAAGAATCGCTTGCAAAGTAGTGCCAATAGATGAGGGAAGAAGCTTATGCTGCAATGCCTAGTGAACTGGTTTAAATCAGGTATATTGATGTATCACGCTGGGCTCCTGTCAAGGGCTCATTTGAATCCCTTACAACACAGTGTTTTGGAAGCAGTTGCTTTGCATTGGGAAGGTAGCCCTCTTAAGTGGATCTCACTGCACCATGCTCAGGATTAATTGTTAGTCAGGAGGCATAATGCTAAGGCTGGTGGGAGTGCCGTAATGAATTGATCCTCTGCAGAAACAGGCTGCAGCGCTTTAAATCACCCCGTCACCAGTCAGCTCCCTTAGGATGCGAGCCAAGTATAACCGGGATTTAGTGTACAGGAGAAAAGTCTAACTCCTTCTGAGCCAGTCTACATGGTGCAGAGTGAAGTATGAGGTTAATAAACACTTGTTACTCTGCTGAACAGGAGCAACACAGACATCATGTGTTGAGTGGGTTTATTATACTATATTTTTTTTTGCAAAGAACAATAACCAAAACTAGATACAGAAAAGCATCATATCAATGAATAGCGACCGTGTTATTGTCTCTGAGGTTCCTAGAATGGAATATGAATAATATATGTATATGATTTACTACGTATGAGAATTACCAGCTTAAGCAAGTGAGATAGCCTCATCCTTTATGAAGTTTTTGTAGTTGACAGTTGTAGTCTCTAGATGCTTTAAAATGATAATAAGCTAAGGTACCCTAAACTATTGTGTATTAAAGATTAATCTGGTCACTTAATCATCAGGTTTCTCATCAGACACATGAATAGTACTTTAACTCTATTGCTCCTGAAAGAGACTACAGCATAATGTCTGCACCTATCTGCCAACCTCTCCACCACCACGTTATGAAGATCAGGCTATAAACGTTAAGATGTTTCATAGTCCCACCTATAGTTTCAAGGGAAAGGACATTGTCTCAGCAGGGCCGTGTCCCACTGCCAAATACTAGGATAATTTATTCCACATTATTAATCTGGCAGTAAAAAGAAGCCACCAAGCAAAATGCAAAGTGTCTTGGACAGTTACTGCATTTAATTTTTTATCCTAAGAAAAAACGACAGGACTGCGTAGTCTTGCCTTTTCAGTTCCTACTGCTTAAAGGGGTTTTGCCACAATGTAATGTTGACGTGGGATCCTCCAAAATGAGTATTTAATCACTTTTCTAAATATATGTGATTACAAAAATTGCAGCCTGAGAGAGCTACAGGCTGCCTTACCTGCCCTTAGTTACTTAAAAGCTTCTATTAGATCCGACCAGGCAAGAGCTGCTGGCCGGGCTTGTGCAGAGAACACTTCTTATCTGATGAAAGGGAGCTGAAGAAGCTATCAAGGCACCGGGTAGAAATATGTTGTCTTTTGTATACAGAATCCACTATTGTAGTTATTTCAGTAGATCCCTGCTTATCTTGACAGGTGAAAAATTTCGCTGTGGAAAAGGTTGCATCAAATCCCACACAATCCCTTATGCATGGCTCTGTGCTCTGGCTGTGTCTCTCGCTCTCTCAGCTCAGCTCAGCTGGTTTACAGTTGCTTCTTAGCAGATAAGGCACGTCCTGGCAAAACCCTTTTAAGGAGCTCGAATTAACTTTAGAAAAGTTAACAAGTTGTTTCTGCTTTGTGAGCAAAGCCCCCCATCACAAGATTGTAAGATACAGTGGGCGGAAAGCTGTTCTGTTTAATTGTTTTCACTGTTTACCAGACGCATTTATGATGTTGAGACTTCGCTAGGTCAGCAGCGGTACAATGTGGTCAAAGCCATTCGATAGCCACTTTCTGGTTGCAGGTTGCATGGCTGGCAGGTTCAAGCTTCAGTTCCCCCATTAACAACTGGTCCACCAAATCTGTTAACAAATGTAAACACAAGATTGTTAGTAAATCAGAGAATACCAATATATCAGTGGCTCTAACGTGGATTCTGTACCAAAATTCTGGTAAAAACGGCGTTTCATTGATTTCAATGAGAATCTACACCGTGGTTTATAGTGTGCAGATATCACTTCTTGATATGGAATTAGTATAGAAACTAAGGGCCACATGTATGAAAACTGTCTAGGTCTAAAATTCACTATAGTGCCCATTGCAACCAATCAGAGCACCCCTTTAATTTCTCCAGAGCACTAAATGAAATCAAAGGGGCGATCTGATTGGTTGCTATGGGCAACAAAGTGAAATTTAGACCTAGACAGTTTTCATACATGTGGCCCTATGTGAAGTAGTACATAGCACATTTGACTGAGGCTAATCTACATTAGTTGTCCGAGCATGGCCTTACAGATGGTATTAAGGTTTTGTCTAACTGCTGAGTGAAGCCGCATCACGATGGGGCAGGTGTCTATTGGAGTTTTATCATCTTTTTGGGTCCTGATGTCTATTCATAAAAGAAATTAGAAATATGTTATATATATTGATGCATAGACTGTTATATATAACATGTGGAAATAGTAACCTTTTTAATCCTCCAGAACGCGTTGTATTAATTAAGTTGCAAAAATAACTGGTTTATCTGTTATGCTAGGTCATTGCCCTGTCGTCAGTACAAATGTTCTTAACATTCGATAGCTGGAATTGACTCTAAATTTAGAGAAAACTGACAAAGAATTTACTTTAGCTTACAAATGTTTAATCATAGTTACATTTTTCAATGGGCGGATGGAAACAATTGAAAAAAACTGTTTGGACATGTCTTAGGCCCCCTTCACATCAGATTTCCTTTCTATTTTGTAGGTATCTGTGGATATCCATGGCAGAAGCATAGGAAACAATAGGGCAAACGTAGTCTCTTTTGGAGACTCCCGTTATTTAGACACTTAGGGCCACATGTATGAAAACTGTCTAGGTCTTAAACTTTCTTTGTTGCCCATAGCATCCAATCAGAGCACCCCTCTTATTTCATATAGTGCTCTGGAAAAATGAAAGGGGCGTTCTGATTGGTTGCCATGGCAACAAAGAGCGTATTAGACCTAGACAGTTTTCATACATGTGGCCCTTAATGTGCCAGACACAAAAGCGTGGTCTCTGTTGTTTCCTATGGCTCTGCCAAGGCCCAACCTTGCTATCCATCAGAATACTTTTTTTATGGTATTCCCAGGGATATCTTTGAAGGAGCGTAATTTTATTGGGGGCCTTAACTGGGGATGTCAGGTCCCTACTTGATGGTTGTAAAATCTAACATATTAACTATATTGTCATCATTCATACATTTACAGATTGATCTCCGCTTCTTGACTTTGCTGAAAGCAGTGGCAACCCAAGGCGCGGTATCAAAACATACAGGACTTTCCTACTATGTTAAATCATACAAGCTGGAAGTCAGTACCAATGGCGAGGACTGGATGATGTTTCGGAATGGTAAAAACCACAAGGTAAGGCGGCATTTCTCTACAGCTAATTACTGTATTGTCATGTACAGAAATGTAGTGGTCAACCAAAGTGTTATTGCTGGAATGTGAGGAGAGTTGTGATTGCCATCAGTGTGGCTGTGATTGGATGAGCAGCTTTGGAAGTCCCTAGAGATACATAAATGAGGACAGTTGAATCCAGCTGAGATGTTGACATGCTGCGCTCACACGTCACGTCCGCTTGTCCTGGTGGAGGAACATGGCAGCACTCGTTGACTGGCATAAAGTGGAATATCTCAGCCACATCTGTTTGTTCACATAGTCATTCAGCTTAACCAATAAAGTTTTGATATGTAACATGGACAGTCTAGTCGGCCACTAGATATCTGGCGCTGACTCGTTTATTACAATGTTTCATCACACTAGGATTCTTTTATGAAATGATATTTAGGGCAGCTGTTTCCAATTGACTCAAATGAAACCATTTGCTATGCTGCGTGTCACCAATCTTCCTGGCAGCAAAAAGATGTATTAATAGACAGGACTACTACTTGGGTTTCTAGTACTTGTCAGCTGAGCAGATCTTGTGCCTCTGAACTGATGTTCAGTGCTTGACAGTAAGTCAAGGAGAAAATGTTTTCCCATGGTTGTGTCTCATCTCCTGGTTGAAATTTGTGGAGAATTTATGCTCCTTTCTTCCACATGCTGTGAAAACAATCACAAACCCCACATGAACCCCTGTTTTGGAACAATGAGGCCGAAAACGGGAAAGAACGAGACTCTGAAAAACAATTTCTAAAACCGGAGTAAGCATACTTAATAGGCATGCCCCTCCTATAAAAAGAAGATTATGGGGAACAGGCGTGTTCCTCCAATAAAAAAACAACTTATGGGCAATAGGCATGTTACTTGATACAAAGACGCCCCCATGAAATAATTTAACCTGAAACTATATTCTCACCAATTATGGCTAATAACGAGGATGAAAAGATGCCAGCCATTTTTTTAAGGCTCTAAAATCCAGATTTCTAAACCACGTTTTCTAATTACTAGGTGATTCCTATTAATCAATTTTTAAAAGAGACCAATGTTTAATGTGTGATCAAATGGAATAAAATTGGCCAAAATGTTTTAATTCAAGGATCTTCTTAATTGATCTGTACTGGATACAAACATTTGCAAGGGTGATCAGCCAGGAAACAAAATGTGTTGGTATGGGGAAAAAAGGGTTGTTATAGCAATCACGTTTGGCAGAGATGTATTGAGTCTTCCGTCTGTTACAACCATCTGTAGATTTTGGAAGGAAGTGTGCTATGCTCTGTTGTGGGGCCCGCCCCAAGGGGTGTTTAAACCCCTTTTTTTTACCCCGTAGTAGAACCCAAAAAATTTAAGAGGAATGGGTATGGTTCGGTCATCACCCCCATTTCCTATATACACGAAATCTTTTGAAAAGCCCATTGCTTAATAACACAGAAAACCCCTTGTTTTATTTTGACCCGTTTATAAAGTTGCATACAATGAATTTTTGCTATTAGAATTAACTGGGAGGGGATAGCTAGAATTCAAGGGCCCAAAGAGCAAAAAAGAGTGAGCCCACACAACCCAATGGGCAAAAAAGTAAAAAACCCGAAAGTAACTATAATTTAAAAGGGATAAATAATCCCGCCAATTTCAGAAGAAACCCCCATAGTAGTGAAAAGGGAAAACAGAAAAAAACCACCAACTACTTGTGTCCTACAGAAAGTAACTATGTTCTTGTAACTGAGTGGCCTCCATCAATTGCTGGGACCCATAGCAGCTGTTCTGGCTATAGTTAAGTTCATGTAACTGGTGCATTGAAAATGTTGCTATAGTTTATGGCCCGGAGTATATCTTTGTACCTTAAAACATTCTATTAAATGCAGCTTGGGTTTCTAAAATGAACTTAAATGTTTGAAATTATCTGTATTATGGGGGAAACAATTGCAGTCATATAAAACATTTACAATGACAGAGATGTAAAATAAAAAAAACCTGAGCCAGCAAAAAGGGAAAATGCTGATCAGATACACTTGTGGGGAAGGAAAGGGAAATTAATATGCAAGAGATTGAGAGGGCATCGGGGCGTCCTGCTTTTTAAAAAATGATCTGTCAGTCAGCCGAGTAGATTTGTCTAACTGCCGATTTTGATCGCGCCACAAAAGAGGCAGGCGTTTAAATAAATGTTACTTAAAATTTAACGTGTCAGGCCATTAAAGGCATCTCTGAATTACTCCCTGCTGCCTGATGGGTGGGCTCGTTGCCAGCTGGAACAAGAAGTCAGAGCTTAAATGTACTTTCTTAGCTGAGAGAAATAGAAAAAGTGAAAATATGTCTCCAATGAGGGAAAAAAATGAGAAAGTAATCCTTCCGTATGATGCTTGGGGGCTGGAGGTGATAATTTAAAAGTCCCCAAACCCCTTTCAATTAATACAGATTTATTAATGTGCTGCAATAAGATATATTAATCAATTGATTTTATAAGTTTATTCTGAAAGCAATGTGATTAAAGTACAAGGAACAGCTAATAGTTATTACAGCAAAGAAGCTCATATGCCTAATGCCCTCATGCTTTATACTTAGGGCCACATGTATGAAAACTGTTTAGGCTAAACTCACTTTTTTGCCATAGATTACTGTGGGAAAAAAAAGGGGGTTTTTAGACCTAAACATTTTCAACATGTGGCCCCTTTGCCTGGTGTATGGAAAGCATGGAGAGAAGTGTCCTTGTTCTCCTTTGCTACTAGAGTCCATACTAGTATTTTAAAGAAGCACTCCCACCAAGATTTTTATCTGGCCTGTTGATGTAAAAGTGAGGTTAGTTTTCCTACCGATGCCTTTAGGGACCCATTAGGGGCTGCGTTCTGCTCCACTTCTGTATCATGTACCAGACCGATTCCCCGCATTTTTGGATGTATGGACCAGTTCATTCGGATGGGTCCCTTTACGAATGGACAAAATGGACGATGAAGGGGTTTTTCAAATAGGGCCCTGTTTTGGTTTTTTAAATGAAATTAAACTGAACATGGGAAAAAAAGTTAAGTGTGGTGCGGCCCAAACTTATTTTTTTTCTCTAACTGTAAGTTGTGGTGTACGTTTTTGAAATTTTTTTATTGGTTAACCTAATGTTTTGTGGTGATCCCGATCCAGTTGCGCCACTTTTGATCTAACTTCAGTTCCAGTTGCCACATCATAGGGGGTACTCTCTACTATGTGTTATGATAACCGGGTCTCATACAGGTCTGAAATTGCTGCCACCAGACCGGGAGTACTGTGGTGGAATGGTAAGTTAATTTATAAAAAATGTAAAAAACAAACAAACAAACCTAACCCTAACTTAGGGATGACAGTTTGGTGATTTTTGCCAGAATTGGATTCGGGCCTACCTGAATCAAATCACTGATCCATTGACCTGAATCTGAAGTGCAACATTAGTTGACATCGGAACTATAAAGGCACTGGTGTAAAAATTAACATTACCGCACTTTACATCATATAGTTGACTAACAAACCAGGCAATAAAAAGTTTGGTGGGAGTGCTTTTTTAAATTGCCATAGGCAACACCATTCTCATTCTAAACTTGTAAGACCTTATTTGTCAGAGCTATAGCAATCCATTGAAGCTTAGCTTTCATTGAATATTTAAACTTTTTATAAAAAACAGAACTCAGATGGTTTGCTTTGTGCAACAAGTTCAGTTCTTAGACAATTTGGGTGACTTAGGCTCCTATTTGTGCTTGTTATACAGAATAAGAACATTGTTTTCCTTTAAGGCAGTTTTCTTGTAAAAATAAATTGCGCAGCAGAATGCATCATTTTCTATATTCATGTCTGCCATAATAACTGCCCTAAGAAGCAGGACACTCAAATAGGACCCTGCCACCTAGTGGTTAAAATATCTTGAAACACAAGATTTTTTTTTTAAATGTCAGTGGAATGCCAACACATAAACTGTTTTCGATTTTCACATTTTCATGCTATTTACATAGTAAAGAAAGTGATTTTTTTCCCTAACATATATTCTAGTAAAGTCTAATGTCTCTGGTATGCCAGAGGCACAGAAAAAAGAGTCAAGCATGGATTATGACTAATAAAATGTCATTTGGTAATAGTTTACTTATTCATTTTAGAATATTTAACTGAAAAATGTCCCTTACTATGTACTAACATTGCATATTGATGAGCATGAACTCAAGCTGACGTTCTATATAACCTACTTTCCTGATAGTCATTACATTTTCTTCATTATTCTGATTACTCTCCACTACTGCAATTTTCCATGGAATGTCTTAAACTTTATATCCGTAGTATGAAAAGTGCCAGGGAAAAAACCCCCCTGTCAGGAAAAAAAACCACATTTCATAATTATTTCTCGCTTGCTTCTATCCTTGCAAAGTGAGATAAAGGCCATAACGATAGAATCGCCTGAATATCCCTCTCTCTCCATTTTAGTTGTATGAACTGTGGATGTAGAAGTAGTGATGCCTAATACTGAATGCAAAAACCAGAAATGAATTCCCGTCCTGCTGTCAACGGCACCATTACAGCATACTAAATGAAAAGGGATAGAGAGAGGAAGCCTGCTTAATGAGTTCTCATGACTGTACGTGCAGATAGCAGGAGAGAAGCCTCCGAATGGGCACCTCTGCCTCTGGGGTGGAATTTGGCAGAAAGAAGCACTCTATGTACAGACTTTTTAAGAAGTCGAGGGAAAAATACACGTCAAAGAGGCTTCTTCCTTACTAAGGAGGAATGAAAATCTTTTTTTTACACACTGCAACATTTTTGAGCCTGCAGGCTATAAAAGGCCCCATGTTTCATAGATTTGCCCTACAGATACATACACAGGGCTGTAACCTGAAGCTCTTAAGGAGGAAAAGACATGATGAAAAGCACTACAAGTCAGCCCATTACATGTTGTACAGGTGTATGTGGCATGTGGTGTCTAGTGTGACTACATCTTTCCTTACAGTTACAGTTGTTTAAGCTGCATCTCTGCTCTGCCAGCCTTAAAAGGGGTTATCCCTTCAGTGTTCTCTTCCCTCTTTCCGTTTTTTGGTTTTTTTTAAATTCCGGGGGGTGTTTTGGATTCACTAGGCCAGGTCTTTGCTATAGCAACCAGTGCTGGCGCTTTTGGAGATTGAAAAGGTCTGTGTGTAGTAAAATGAGCGTGATGCAGCCCTACAAGAGGGGATTTCAAAATGGGTGGTGTTAAAGGACATATATTTTGTAAAGTGAATTTTTTTTAAGAGTCTTTATCATACAAACGTTTGAAAGGTAGTGAAAAATAAACCCCCCTTAACTTGTAGGGGCATATGACCCCCTTTTTTTGTTTGTCCCTTTGTTGATTGTGAAATACCATTGTGTTTGTTGGTCTGTCGGGTCTTTTTAAATAAAAGGAACGCTCCAAAAAAGATGGCTACATTATGATCAGGGCCGGGACGATGCAAAGGCGAAAGTAGGCAGTCACCAGGGCGCCTTTCCCGCCTGCCTTAGGGGGCGCAGTTTTGTGCTGTTAATATGCCCCACATTGAAAAATTCCGTGTACCCGTGGGTTAAAATGCGCTAATGAGTGTTGCCCTTTTGATCATGGTGTCCCCCCCCTGTACACTAAACCGGCCCTCCTTGCTGTGGGGGGCCGTCTTTGGGAAAAAACGGCGGAAAAAAAATGTGATGTAAATTTTTTTTGGGGGATTCCCCCTACTGTTGGGGTTGGTGAACCCGGGGAAAAATTTGTTCTGGAAATTAGTGAAAATTATTTAAAAGTTAAGGGGTTTTAGAACGTATTTACATCAAAAATCGTTGTAAAATACGTTTGAAATAGCCGTGGGTGAACGGGGCCCTAAGGAGACCCCTATACCCAGTTGCAACATGTGACCGGGCGGGATCAAAACTTAAGTCCCCCCCCCAGCAAGGCGGAGGCAGATCAGGCTGCAGGACGAGCATAGTAAGAGCTCACCCCCCTCCGCTCGTCCCCCTGCCCCCCTTATGAAGTGGAGGGAAAACTTCTGAATTTTCTGTGAGGAGAGATAAGACGGGGTGATGTGGTTAAAGTGTGGGAGAAAAGGTCTAGAGTGGGGGGAGAGGGGTATTTGGGGAGGGGAAGGGGGGGGGTATTATGTGGGGGGGAGGGGGGGGGGGTAAGTGTGAGGGGAGGGGGGGGGGTAAAAATGTGAGGGGGGGAAATAGTGTGGGGGGGGGGGTAAATGTGGGGGAGGGGGGAATAGTGTGAGGGGCGGGGGGAAATGTGTGAGGGGAGGTGGGAAAATTGGGGGGGAGGGGGGGGGTACTAGTGTGAGGGGGGGGGGAAATGTGTGGGGGGGGGGGGTAATATTTGGAGGGGCGGGGGGTAATGGGGTGAGGGGGGGGAAAAATTTAGTGTGGGGGAGAGGGGTAATAGTGTGAGGGAGAGGGGTAATAGTGTAGGGGAGGGGGGTAATAGTGTGAGGGAGGGGGGTAATAGTGTGAGGGAGAGGTGGGTAATAGTGTGGGGGGGGAGAGGTAATAGTGTGAGGGAAGGTGGGTAATAGTGTGAGGGAGGGGGTAATAGTGTGAGGGAGGTGGGTAATAGTGTGGGGGAGAGGGGTAATAGTGTGAGGGAGGGGGGTAATAGTGTGAGGGAGGGGGGTAATAGTGTGAGGGAGGGGGGTAATAGTGTGAGGGAGGGGGGTAATAGTGTGAGGGAGAGGTGGGTAATAGTGTGAGGGAGGTGGGTAATAGTGTGAGGGAGAGGTGGGTAATAGTGTGAGGGAGGTGGGTAATAGTGTGAGGGAGGGGGGTAATAGTGTGAGGGGAGGGGGGTGTTTGCAGGAGGGGGGGAAGATAGTTCAGACTGGGTTAGAATGAGGGAGGGTGTGCTCAGTGTGTGGGAAGGGAATTATTTGGAAGTATCATCTATAGAAAATTGTCTCTATAGCTATTTGGATGCATTTTTCATGCAAAACATTCCATATAAATACATCCTAATAGATCCTAGGAACGACACTGGTTTGTGGTTTATTTTCCTATTCCCCCTAGCTGGGGAGGGTGCGGGCAGTTCGGGCTGAGGATTTAAAATGTTCATAGGGGGGGGGGGGCACTAGTGGCCGTACTTGCCTAGGGCACCACAATGCCTTGTCCCGGCCCTGATTATGATATACATAGGATAGTGCCTGATGGTATTCTTTCTGGCTCGTACTGGTTCACAGTGGAGTAAGGGAAACCCCCGCTGGGTCCCTGGGTATGGTGGGCTCCTTTCAGGGAAAAAGGCAGAGATAAAGAGGCAGCAAACAAGAGGCAGAGTCATGTGCAGTATATACAGTCCTGTACAGTAGCTGTAAAATGGGCCCCAGGAATGAACTCCACTGGTGGGCCCCAAGAATCCGCTTTACTGGTGGGCCCCAGGCACCCCAGTCTGACACTGTATTCCTTGCACCCCTTCCCTTCCCACATACACACACCCTCCAAAGCCCAGCACTATGTAAAACACAGTGGGGCAGATTTATCATTGTGCACTGTCTAGTGCAAACTTAGACAAGAAGGTCTTACAAGGTACTATATTTATCATAGGTGTTGGAAAGGCTCGTTCACGGCTTATTCTGCCGCGTATTGGCGCCGTACTGCGCGCCCGGGTTTGCGCTTCAGAAAGGCGCCAATCCGCGGCAGCAATTACGGGTAATCCACTGCTCTCATTGAGAACAGTGGAATCCGTCGCTCCTCCCGCTCGGGAATCCGCCGCGGGGGGAGAAAGTGACATGCACATTATTTTACGGCGCGGACGCGCCGTAAACAAAAGCATTGTCTATGGGGCCGGGAGCGGCGCTCCGGCACCGCCCCCGTCCCGCCCTTATTCACGGCGGATTTGTGCGCTCAATACGGCGCACAAATCCGTCGAGAATAAGCCGTGTGAACACGGCCTAAGAGTGCCACATGTTTAGACTGGCTTGTCTAAGTTTATACCTTCTATTAGGTGGCTTACTTTATGCCACGAATTGTGGAATTTTGGCCCTTTTTTTTGGCGCACAGAATTTTATTCTTAGCCATGTCCCTTCCAGTGAAACCACATCCCCTTTACCAAGGTCACATTATGGTTCCTGATCTCAACATCATTAAGTCTGTCTGGATTAGATGAAGAGATGGAAGGATTTGACCAATCCTACATCCCCAGAAGAACTGTGGTTACTTCCTCAGGATCTTTGGAACAATCTTCCTGTCGAGTTCCTTCAGAAACCTAGAAGAACTGTTTTAAAGGCAAATAATGGTCACGCTAAATATTGACTTAATTTGGATTCCCTTTTGTTCATCGATAAAACTGAACTATTAAACCTTCTATTTCTCAAGGCATTTTTATTTTGCAGCATGTTTTTCACACCTGCCTAAAATTGTTGCATACTACTGTATGTGGTGTTATGCCCAAAATTATTTTTATGTAAAGTATCGCCCATAGCAACCATTCAGCTTTCATCTGTCTTGTTTCCAGCACAGGTTTGAAAATGGAAGAAGGGAGCTGATTGGTTGCTATGGGAACCACCATTTAGGCTGTCTTTATACATGTAGGCCATGGTGTTTCTATGGCAATTGCAACATTACTGAGTTTTTAGCATGGAATCAAGTGGAGGATGCCTGTAGACAAGGCAATATCAGCTCCTTTGATCATATCCTCAAGCAAATTTACTGTAAAAGGCACAGCGGTTCTGTGTGTTTTAGCAGACGGGGTTTTCACAAATGATATTTTCCTTTAATCATATTAAAGGAACCTTGAGTTCATATCCTGGAATTAGTATGTGCACTAAAAGGATTTGTTTGCGAGCACCTTACACGAAATCTGCATTATATATTGGTTGCATTTTATATCACGGTTAACCCCTGAAAACCACGGTGATTCTTCTTTTCTTTGTTGCATTCATGTTTCCCTCTCCGCCTTCCAAAAGCAATAACTTTTTTCTTTTTCTTTCTACATAGACATATAAGGGCTTTTTTGGGAGATGAGAATGTACTTTTTGATAGTGCCTTTGACCGTGCCATATAATGTACTGGGACACCCCCAAAAACTCTGTGTAGGATGAAATGTGAAAAAAAGTAATTGTGTCATATTCGGGGGGTTTAGTTCTTAAGGAATTCACAGTTCAGTATTATTGATGTTATCTGTGTTCCGCCGGTCAATACGATTCCGATGATACCAAATGCGTAGATTTTCGTTATATTTTAGTACTTAAAAAAAATAAATAAAAGCATTCTCTATTTTTTAAATATGCGCTGCAGCGCCATTTTCTGCCAGCAGTTACTTTTTTGGTTTTCCTTCTATGTATCTGAGTGAGAGATTGATTTTTTGCAGACTGAAGTGTAGTTTTTATTGGTACCATTATGTGATACATACGACTTTGTTTTTGGAGGACGTGAAGTGACCCTAAAAAAATTCAATTTGGGCATTTGGATTTTTTTTCATCTGCGGTGTTTAGCGTACATGATAAATCATGTTATATTTTAATAACTCACACTTTTACCAATACCAATTATGTATTATTTATTTTTATTTGTAAATGGCAGGAGGGGGGTGTTTTGCACTTTTAATAGTTTTTTTTTATTTTAAAAACTTTTTTTCTTTTATTTGCACTTGTAGTCCCATTAGGGTACTTGACCACTAGAGGATGTGATAGCTTGTACACCATTCTGCATTATATATGTAAGTGTACAAAGATGGTGCTCCTATTACATCCTACCAGCGTGTAGTAGGAGTACTAACTCGGTAACTAGGGAAGCCTTCTACCTGCCAGGACAACTGCTTCACACCATCAAACTTGTTACAGGGGGCGGGCTAGTGACAGACATGATGTTTCCAGCACTCTGTCCCTTATTCTGTAAGATTCTATAGTTTCAGAGCATTTAAAGGAGTTGTCTCACTACAAGGATTGCTTTTTATGTTAAAAGTCTTCCACAAACAAGTCACTTTTGCAATATGTGTCCATTAACAGCGTCCTACCTGTTCCTAGTTACCCCCTCTTGTATGGGCTGCATCAGCTCCTCAGGTCACTATAGCTACAGACCTGTTCCATCCGTCCTGATAGGATGCCAGTGCTGGTCGCTATAGTTGCAGATCTGGTGTCCTCAGCAGCTCATCACTGCAAGCCAGTAGAAGCCAGTAAACATGGCCCTGAATTCAAAATGTAACCAAGAAAACAGGATTGAGGTAAGATGAATCAATGTAGTGAGACAACCCCTTTAATGCACAAATCCAGCAGTCTGCAGCTTGTTCTGCCAGAGGATAGTCCAGCTTATTCATGGGCAGCCATTGGCCCCGCCCACCCATAGCTAGCCCTGCCCATAAACTGCTCATTCAACCTTTTACTTTGAATAGGGAGATTTTTTGAATAAACAGCAGATGGGTGGGGCTAGTCATGAGTGGGTGGGGCTAACACCTACTCATGAATACACTTGACTCATCTCTGGCAGAACAGGCTGCAAACTGTCAGATTTGAGCCCTAAATGCTCAAATGAAAGTACTAAACCTTACAGAATAAGGAACGCATCACTGGAAGCAGCATGTCTGTCACTAGCTTGTGCTGTGCTCAGTAAGGGGGGCATAATCTATGTGACAGGTTCTCTTTAAGGGGTTAAAGAGGGTGATCTTCTTTCAGGCAATCTACAACCTATAAAACAAAGCACATATGTAAAAAAGGTTGAGCGGGTACAACCTACTTCTTAACGAATGTCCATTAGACCATAAAGAGTCTAATAGGTGATAATTTATGTCTGATTAGGATTCATTGTAAGCTACAGAACATGAGCACATGCTGTCTCTGTCGCTTTCGTTTGATCAGGCTGACTAGAAGAGTCTTTAATAAGACACCATGCAGCAAACAATGTGCAGGTGGCACTGCTGTAATAATACCCTACTCGTCTTACTTCATTCCCCCAGTTGAAGTCATTTCTTATCTGAATTTCTCTCCTACAATCCCCAAATTCCACACGGATGAAGTTTTGAAATCCTAATCCTGTTAGTACACAGACTTCTGAAGCACTTTCTCCCTCACCCCTTTCGCTATATATATATTTATGGAGGGAGGGGGCAGTTAATCCTACAAAGGGCCTACAGGTGCAGTATAAATGCACAGATGGCAGAACGAGCCACAAGTCAACTATCAGAAATGTCTGCACCATTTAAGTGTGCAGCATAATGATTGCCAAAGCATAAAAGCAAGAAGAAATTCAAAGCTGTAAATTGTGTTGGGATTCAGCAGTGTTTTATTGTTACCATAAATTATTAGGTTTTTTTTAAGTGACCTGAAATGAATGCAACTTTTAAAGCAAAATGGAAATGATCTATAACCTATAAGAGAAAAAATGGGAAGAATTACAGAAAATACATTATCTGTCTAAAAGAATTCTGATGGGCGGGAAATCAAAGCCAATTTTTAGTGGGTCAAATAGCACTAAATGTAGCGTTTTTGTCACATTTATGTATTTTTTAAGTGAAAAGAGTTTTCAAAAGTCGCAAATCATAGAGTGTGCCATATTGGCGCAAAAAGGTGTGACTTTTCTGCATAAACATGTACCATGAGATGTGATTTGAAATCTGCACCCAAAAGTGGGCAAGGTTTTTAAAGAGAACCTGTCACATAGTTTTGACCCTCTGGCTGAGGACAGAACAAGGTAGTGTCAGACCTGCTGTTTCCAGCGCTGTGTCCCTTATTCTGGAAGATGCTGTAGTTTTCGTGTATTTAATGCTCAAATCTGCATTTTTCAGCCAGAAGAGTCATTCGAAGAGTCCTTCAGAGTGTCAGTTTTTTTCAAACCCGGCCAATCGGAGACTAGCCTCGCCCACCTCAACTGACAAACCTATTACTTTGAATAGGTAGAAACATGTGCATAACTGCCAGTGGGCGGAGCTAGCCTTTGGTGGGTGGAGCTAACACCTGCTCATGAATAAGATTTAAGGGGTAAATGCTCTAAAACTGCTGCATTTTACAGAATAAGGGGCACAGTGCTGGGAACAGTAGGTCTGACACTAGCTTGTGCTGCCCTCAGCAAGGGTGGCACAACCTATGTGACAGGTTCCCTTTAATTCTTAGACAGAGTTATTAATTTGAAAGCCAGAAACAAATGCAAATTTTGGTGCAAATCTACTCGTGCTAAAAGGAGACATAGACTTTTTTGACCATAAGACAGTCCAAGAGGTACCTATTAATAAATCTGGTACAATTCACTCCAACAATTTTTTTCGTACGCTGGTGTTTGCTGGTCTTAATAAACATAGACCTTTGTTTCAATAGAAAAATATATTTAAAACCAATAGTAAGACCAACTATATTAGCTTATAACCAGGCTGTCCTCTGTGATGTTCACCTGGAAAGTCACTGTCGATTAGAGCCCGGGATTAGAGAAATGATGGATTCTGCAGATCTCGGATCTTCATCGAATTTGCTCAAAGGCTTTTCACAATGAAAAATGTAAGAGGAAAGCAGGAACGGCAATTTGTTAGCACAACATTTGAATAGTACAAGTGTAATTAAGTCCTTAATGTGCAGCTCATCTGTCTTATTTGCTTCTCTGTCTTCCACTCTCTGCTGTGCAAAGATTGGACTTTTAGATTCCTATTTTACTAGAGTGATGAAAACGATGAAGCTTTTGATTTGTGATTAGATCATGCACACCGCTCGGTTTTGGTGCTAGTAAATTGGATTATCATTCTATCACATTTACTTGTTCAGTGTGTGTAGAGCTTGGCTATATGTTAATGTGTAAATGGTTCTGATGGTATTTGGTAAGTGCTTTGATCTTAAGGATAAAACAAAAAGAAAATAAAAATGTATGGCAAAAGATACCCCACCCCATGACTTCAGTCATTCACTCAGTTCAATCATTTGGTACAAAGTAAAACGCTAGCAGATCTGGTATGCACCAGAAGACATTTGTACATAGCCTTGTAAAAGGGGTTGTCCGGGACTTACAAAAGCTTGTTGGTCCACTGGGGTATCATTAGAAATAGAAAAAAAGAAGTATACTCACCTCCAGGATGCTCCCCATTCCGTCCCGGTGGCCACCCCGTACATCCTGGGTGCACAGTGAACTTTCATCTTTCACGTGCTATTGGGAGCCAATCACAGACCACAACATCATGTCCATGTGACCACTTTTATCAAGGCAGTTGCACCATAATTCTGCTACAATTTGCACCAAAAATGATATTGTACATGCTTTGCACGACATTTATTATGATTTCAACAGTTTCTAGACATTTCTGCTCCTCCTCTGATATAAGGGGCTTGGTCTTGGTAAAAGGAGCTTTGCATTAAAGGATGTGGTTCAGCATACACCAAAATTGTGGTGCAGTTAGTAGTAACTTTTAAAAGGTGCAGCAGATTTATGAACACTATGATAAATGTGTCGCATTGTAAGACTGTCTAGTCTATTTTTACACTGTCCAAAAGTTGGATAGCATTGATAAATCTGCCCCTATGCCTTTGTGACTACCTACTACCAAACCATAGACATTGTGGCCCTCAATGACTTTCTGTGTGGCACCCTGTATTTTTTAGATCTTTATTTGTAGCAGCACTGGTTAAAATTGAGCATGCCATGTATGAAATCAGAGCTGTTAGGAGATAAAGTATGTTTGTGACCTGTAATGGAGCTTTAGGCATTTCTAGTGTTACCAATAGTTAGTTACATGAACTTACAGCATTGTGATTTAGAAAATAAATAATGGGTCCAATGGTATAATCTGTGCACTACTAACATATAAACATATATCAGAATTACATTCATTTATTTTTGTTCAGAATATTAGTGTGTGAACAATTACCTCCTCATAGAACACCAGCAGAAGCCTGGATGTTGTCCTACTGGACAGGATGTTTTCCCACTTATGCAAAGCTATGGCATTTTCACTGAATCTCCAAAGGAAGTCTTTTCAACTTATTAACTCTAATTAATGCCAGGAATCCTGTACCCTTTCCCTTGACTTTCACATTAAGTCACTTGTAATTTGTTTTGCATCTCATTTGTATGTGGAAAGCATATCTACTCTCTGATCACTTTAAAATCATGGAAACGTTACATTCTCCACTTGGGAAAGTTCCATAACATTATTTACAATTTTTAGATGTGGTATTAAAGGGCAGTAAGCATTAACCGCATCAAGAAAATTAGCTCTATTACAGATCTTTATTACATTTTCTGTGTCTGCATCTGTCACGGTTAATGCTTGAATGGCAAATGTTTCAATTTCAATGTCTAGATTACTAGTGTACATTTTTTACATTCTATTTTTTCAGTTTCTTGATGCGCCTAATGGCTTGTAGTCTACCTTAATTTCTACAATTAAAACAAATACACTTGCTGCTACTGTTATGCATATACATTATTGTAGAGTAAAAATAGTGTGGTCCATAAACCACCATTGGTTAGGTGTTGAATGGTCACACCAGCTCTCGTTATGTGTCACTGCTTTTAGGTGCCAGGCCATGGCTATCCAGAAGCTTGTTGTTAACCAGACTCACTGTAGGGCCTAATTTACAATAAACTCTCCTCCTAGACATTCTCAATAGTATATTTTACAAAGTAGATAGGAACGTAATCTTAGTTAATATGTAAACCTTAATTTTCTAAATCGTTTAAATACAAGATTATCAAAAATAAGCAACAAAGTAATTATTTTATTGTCTCAGGTTCACAAAAAATATTTCCAGTTAACAGTTTCCAGTCTTCAGTTACATCAGATTGTTTCTTTTGTTCTTTTTTAGATTTTCCCTGGAAATAACGACACCTCAGAAGTGGTATTGAACAAGTTCCCTCAGCCAGTGTTGACTCGATTTGTCCGTTTCCGTCCTCAGACATGGAATGTGGGAATAGCGATGAGGGTGGAGCTTTATGGCTGCCAGATCACAGGTCCACATTTCATATTTGTTACATTTAGCACATAACTTTTTATAGTGGGTTTAGCTTATAATGTGATATGTAAGTTTTTTTGTGCAAATAAAGTAATTGGGGCAGTATGTCAGAAAAAAAGCACCGCCACACCAGTTTAAAGGTGCATTAAATGAGCGTATAGTGCACCCGAATGTATGAGCCTGTCATATACGGGTTCATAAATCTAACCTGTGGAATGCCTTATATAGCATACCATATTTTAGGCACATGTCATGTCAAGCCTGGCGCAAACTGTATCTAGTTTTGGTGTATGACCGTTCATACATATACAGAATAGGGCTTCAACAGTTTTTTGGCGCAAAATACACCAAAAAATGGCGCAGTCGAAATTTGACATGTTGCCCCTGGTATTGTGTTTACAAGTTATTTTAGAGTATGTGATTACTTTATCACTTATTTTTAACCTGATTCACTAAAGGAGTTCTCTGCTTTTGACAGTCCCTACTTGTTAGAAAGTTCCACCACAGGGTAAATTAGGCATTACAGAGAGCCTAGAAATACTGCAAATTCTATATAAACAGAGGATTTAAACCAAAATATCACTGCAAATTATAATCCCTGTTAAAACATAAACTTTTACTAGACTATCTAAAATTATGCAATCTAAACCCCTATATATTACCACTACATACCTAGATGATTACAGCATACTGTGTACAAATCCGTCAGTGGAGTATTCGCCCCGATAAAGGGCGGCTCCGCTTTTATGACAGACAATATCACTATATGCGTGTATAAAAACCTTACATCCCAGCTATCCCGACGCATTTCCCCCGTACAATTTTAGGGTTCATCAGGGATTCAAAAACTCCTCTCGCTGTGGAATAAGAGTACGCTATATACAACGCATATACAACATGTCTTCAACAAATATACCTCCTATTCAAATTAGATAGGGAGACTGATACTTAGCTTAGATGCTGCCAGGTATAAGAATGATACTCCCCGCAGTTCCTTTGGTATGCTGGCACCCAGGATAAGAGAGCCTATTCAAATCAAGACAGTGCTGTCTGTGTAATGCAGGACACAACAATGCCCTCTGTAGCAAAAGATGCCCTTAGTAATTGCTCTCCACCCTACCCAAAATGTCTATGATCTTACAATTTTATAATAGGGTATATGAAAATGGGTTTTCTAAAGTGTAGAACCCCTTTAATGTGTGTATTTGACTTCAGAATATGTACAACATTTTTGGTTTTCACTGTCATCTTTGACTTTTCAGATGGTCCATGCTCTAACATGCTGGGAATGATGTCCGGCCTTATTTCAGACTCCCAGATTACAGCATCATCCACCAGAGAGTATCTGTGGCCTCCTGGTGGGGCACGCTTGGTCAGCAGCCGATCAGGCTGGTATTCCCGTATGACTAATGAGCAAGCAGGAAAGGAGTGGTTGCAGGTTGATCTTGGGACCCTTAAAACTGTGAAAGGAATTATTATACAAGGTGCTCGAGGTGGAGATACCAGCACTGAAAACAGGGCATTTGTACGGAAGTTTAAAGTGGCATATAGTCTTAACGGACATGATTGGGAGTACATTCAGGATTCGAAAACAGAGCAGGCCAAGGTATGGAAAGCAGGTTTTGAATAAAGACTAAATCAAACACTTGGTTTTAAACATTCAATTGTAAATTTGAAGTTATTTAAGATAATTTAGTGTATAATTACTAAGTTTAATTGCTCCATAATTCTGGCTCAGTTTGTACCATTCTGGCATACCTTACTACCACCACATTTATTATTTTGCATCTCGATAGACAAAATATAGGGTTTAGAAGGAAAGGAGTAGAGCATAACAGAAAGGGGACTGTCAGGGACGGTCAGGGACGCACACAAAGACACGGACAAGTGAGGCCCTGACACTGGTCCCAGCCTCTGTCCCTGCCTTTTGGGGAACCCGAACTCCTTAATAGGCCGGCCCCAACCAGAAGAATGATGGCTGCATTGGTTTTAGGTGCGACACCGGGGCAGGACAAACAGACAAAGAACAATAAACGTAGTGGGCGGCCCAGGGTCAGCAACAAATACGGCCCAGCAAAGGTACAGAATCGGAGACAAAGGGAATATCCGGGGCGTCCAAAGTCAGCAACGAAAACGGGCAGCGCGGTACAGAATCGTGAGAACAGAAATAACCGGGGTGAAAGCAAAAGATCAGGAGATCACAAAAAGACACAGAAAAGAGAAACAGGCGAAACTATAAGGCAATGAACCAAAAATAGCAGGCAAGGCAGGAAGGAAGCCAGAGAACTTAATATGGGAAAAAGAGAAAGTTAAAAAACTGAGGCAATAGGCAGAAGAAACAAAAGACCAGATTGGGAAGAAGGCTTTCACTAAAAGAAGGAGCAAAAAAAACCCCAGAATGTGCTGGAAGAATTCCGGCTCGGGCTTGGCAGAAAAAATCCAATTAGAAAACCAGCCCCAGAGTAAACCCAGTTCCACACTAGAGATGTAACGCGGATTAGGTCAAAAACCAACGGTTACGTCGTACTGCCGTGCCGGGAAACCAGACCCAAAACCCGGGGGTGTTTCAGGCCAAACATTAAGTACCCCCACCTTTATGAGGGGCCACGACCCCAGAGCGCCTCTAGTTTTAGCAGAGTGGGTTGGTGAATTTTTCCCCCCAGCTTTGGGGCATATTTAAACTGGTGGGACTCGAAGCGGAGATATTTGGGTCTGGGCGGCGTTTCCCACTAGACTTTTTAAATTCCCTCATTTGGGCTTTTTTAAGAGTCTTATGACTCTTAACCCAGACTTGCACAGTCGAATTAACGGGTTTTTATGTCAGTTTTGCTACCTGTAATGGCACAGATACATGAGATCAGAGCCCTCCTCCCAGCAAAAGGGAGACAGCTCCAGACGGAGAAGAACTAAAGTGAATTGTAATCAGAAACTACCAGAGAAAAATATTGTCAGTTCTTAAATACAAATGCAGATTCTCGCTCCGGGCAGATATGTTAAGCTTACCCCGGAGTGAGGCTTTAGTGCAATCATCAGGCTGGTGCGGAGGCAAATTATCAGTAACATCCTTATCTAAGTGTCAGATTCATTCTAAAATATCATGTGTATTAATTAAAAGCACACACCAAGGATCAAAAACCTTCAAATGAGCACTACATTGAGTCCCCCATTGATCAAACTTGGTGGTCCCCCAGTCAAACACAGGATTATGAAGGCGAAGCCAGGGCAGACAAGAATAATATCCGCAGCGAGTTCTCCATAAACAAAAACGAAAAGTTTTTCCGTATGCGAACTCCAACATCCAAAGGATCTCAGCAGTACGATGTTGATTTTTCCCCCCGATTAGGGAGTTGAATCTACCCACTGAAACAAAAAAAGGGAAGCACTCAATGGAACAGTTCAAAACCCAAGGCCTGGACAACAATCATCTGATAAAACTAGCGGGCAGCACCTGAGTCGACCCATAGCCTTGACAAGAAAATTCTTAAAATTAGAGACCAAGGTTAACAGGCAAAAAAAACTTATTACCAGAGTTAGGAGGTCTGTATAACCGAGTTACCTCCTTGAAATTATCCGGCGTTCGGCTTTCCTGGAGGTACTGGGTCAAAGTCGGACAGTCTCTCAGAAATGGTCGGGTTTTCCGCAATACAAGAACAGCATTCTCAGCCGATGCCTCCTCCTGGTGGCAGCAGATGATATCCCCCCCAACACCTTTGGGTTCTTTTTCAGGAGTAGGTGATGCGGATAGAAGAGGAGAATTTCAGAGAAGGTAGGAGGAGGTTTTACAGAAAAATCTGACTTGAATTGAAAAGTCGACCCCCCCTTGTTTTTCCCTGCGTCTCTCCCTCAGTCTTCTGTCAGTGGTCACAGCTAGAGTCTGAATTCATTTAATGTCTCCGGGGGTTGGATGGCTGACCATGGCATCCTTTACCGCATCAGACAGCCCTTGGGCTGAAAGGGTTTTAAGGGGTTGATCAGACCACCCAGTCATAGTACCCATTGGTGGAAAATCAGAACAATAGTCTTCAGCCGCGCGGGGGCCCTGCTTAATAGCTCGCTGGTGTTTTTCTGCCAATGCCACACGATTGGGATTGTCATAGACATGGCCTAAAGACTGAAAAAATCTGTTTATTGAACTCCACTCCGGGGCTTCTGGGGGCATAGCTAGTGCCCAATCCTGAGGTGGGCCCTGGAGGAGAGATACCACAACCGCTACTTTTTCTGCCTCAGTGGGAAAGTAGTTGAAGCGAAAAAAACAGGTGACAGGATTCCCTGAAAAGTTCGGAACCCGTCTGGTTTCCATTAAAGCGATCCAGTAGAAGCATCTTAAACTTGTAACGGACGCTGGGATTCACAAGGCAGGAGCAGATACGGACACAGATGGAGCGGCAAGTCCAAAATACTGGGGTTGTTATGGCATCCAAACGCTGCGAGATTTTTATTTATAAGTCCCGCCATGCCCTGGAATTGGGTTGTAACTCCTCTAGGCGGTCAGTGACCCACAATCGGTACTCATGTTGAACCGCGGGGAGGGTTGACTGCGGTACGGGCTGCTATTATGTCAGGGACGGTCAGGGACGCACACAAAGACATGGACAAAATGAGGGGCCCCGACACTTTGGGCCCAGCCTCTGTCCCTCCTTTTGGGGAACCCGACTCCTTAATAGGCCGGGGCCCCCAAACCCGAAGACTGATGGCTGCACTGGTATAGGTGCGACACAGACAGGACAAAAGACAAAGAACAATAAACGTTAGTCGGGCGGTTTCCCGGGTCAGCAACAAATACGGGCAGCAAGGTACAGAATCGTGAGACAAAGGGAATATCCGGGGGCGGTCCAAAGTCAGCAACGATACGGGCAGCGCGGTACAGAATCGTGAGACAAGAGAATAACCAGGGTGAAAGCAAAAGATCAGGAGATCACAGAAGACACAGAAAAGAGAACAGGCGAACTATAAGGCAATGAACCAAAATAGCAGGCAAGGCAGGAAGGAAGCAGAGAACTTATATAGGAACAGATGAAGTTAGAACTGAGGCAATAGGCAGAAGAAACAAAAGACCAGATTGGAGAAGAAGGCTGTCACTCAAGAAGGAGCACAATTAACCCAGAGTGTGCTGGAAGATTCCTGGCTACGGGCGTTGGCCAGAAATCAATTAGCCAATTAGTCAATTAGCCAAAAGCCGGGGGTGTTTCAGGCACAATCATGACAGGGACCTTACGTGAAATGTGACAATGTACGCCAAAGATTTATGCAAAATATTTGTACACAGACAACCAACAAATAGGTGATATATAATTAGGCATGTTAAGCAAGAAGCACCAGATTCATCCTACAGCATGATGCACTATGATAAATGTGGTGCCAACCCTATATTTATGCTGTTCAAATATTGGGCAGGATTACTACAGGCAACATGTATGAACGGGGCTATGCCAGTTTTCTGTCATCAAAAAGCTTTAGCCGACCTGTTATATAGATTTATGGACAGTAGTACTCCAAACGTTGCCGCGATAAGCACCTTCGCAACACTTTGTAGCGCCAAAGATAAGGGGCATTCAGGGGGCGTTGCACCACATTCTTAGAAGTGGACACATTTATGATTCTTTGAAACCAAATCTAGGTGCAAAACATTTAGCACAGCCAGACCAGGTTAAAGGTGGTGCCTGAGCCAGACCTGTGGTTTTGGCACTACACTGTGCCTGTATGTATGACCTGCAGTAGAACAGCTTCATACATTCTGGCACATTCTATACTACCTTAAAGCTATTTAGAACTGGCCTGTCAGCGCCAGCTCCAGCGTTCATACATGTCACCCTAAGTCTTCCTTAGTATCTTCAGAAATTGGCTAGGAGTAGGTATTGGGACTTTTAGTTTTGCAATACCTGGGAAGTCAATGGTAGCACAAGCTTGAGTTTAGAAATTGCCCTGTTCCTGTCAAGTACCTTGCAGAGAGTCTCATATATTTTCAGTCCTTATATCTTTAGGACTTTTTAGCTATGATAAATGTATATTAATTGTTTTTCATATTTGTTTTAGTATTATTTCAGTTAAAATGTTCATATTTTATAGATCCTTCACACTTTTATAATAGAGATTGATCAGTTGTTCTTTTGCTTACATTATACTTTTATACTATTTTATACTATTAGACTGTGAAGGGAGATGTTTCTAGAAGTAATCTGAATGTCTTGTTTCATTCCGATTTCAGTTGTTTGAAGGAAACATGCATTACGATACCCCTGAAGTGCGTAGATTTGATCCTGTTGCTGCACAGTTTGTAAGAGTTTATCCAGAAAGGTGGTCTCCAGCTGGCATGGGCATGAGGATGGAGATACTGGGTTGTGATAGAACAGGTGAGATGATCTGGTAAATACCTGATCCTTTTCCTAATGTATATGTTATAATGTAATGTAATTAATACAGTACAGTAGCTACAAAATACATATTTTCTTTTTAGAAGTATTAGAATTACCTCTACTCACCCTTGGGCAATTGTGCCTAATAATTGAAAACAAATCTAAAAAAAAAAACTTTATAAGATCATAAAATTCTCTTTAGGGCATGTTTACCTATAAAGGCAGTTCTCCATAAATCTACCACAGTAGCCAATGCAGGTAATCATTAACCCCCAAATATGGAAATGAGCACCTGAAGAAACCTCCACTGCTTATCTATAAATGTGTTTTTAGGAAAACTGAATAGAAAGTGATTTTTTTTTTTAAACGGAAAAAAAAACAAAAGAGCCACCAAGACAGTGCAGTCCAGCTTTCAATGTGCGGCTCAAAGTAGTCTCTTTGATATTGCATTTTGAAGGAAGCGTGTTACAGGATTTGCTTGTAAAACATTGGAAACCTATCTCTGTTCACCAGATGTGCTTTAGTGACAGCCCCTGGAATTATATGAAATCACATCTGGGAAACACATCTTGCTTACTAGTCATTGCAGGAAGTAAAAAAGGTTGATCCTTAATATATAACTTCTTACTGGTCAACCTAAAACATAATTCAATTTTATCTTTTTTTCCTTCATCAATTACAATAATGATGTTGACATTACTAAATCCATGAACCTTGTCTTAGGCCTTTGGACTTCAGTTAATAACTTAAAGAGGTTGTCTCACTACATATATTCGTCCTGTTTTCTTGGTTTCATTTTAAATTCAGGAGCGTGTTTACTGGCTTCTATTAGGCTGCAGTAAAAGACAGGTCTGTAGCTATAGCAGCCAGTGCTGGCAGCCTATCATGAAAGAGTAAACAGGTCTATAGCTATAATGATCTGAGGAGCTGATGCAGCCCATACAAGAGGGGATATCTATGAATAGGTAGGACACTGTTAATGGACACATATTGCAAAGTGACTTGTTTTTGCAAGATCTTTAACATAAAAAGCAATCCTTGTAGTGAGACAACCCCTTTAAGTAACTATAACAGTAATGTGTTAGATTGAACAAGTTTACTGATTGCTCTAGTAAAAGCACATAGTTGTACAATATTACTAAATAAGGTCCACATTGTCTTGACTGGTTCAGTCAAAATGATATATTATTATTTTTTAGTGAACATGGGATTTTCCAAAGTACATATGATGAGAGGCTATTTGTGGCTTTGATATAAACACTTCATCATGACCCATGGAATCTTGGATCTGAAATTTGAGCGCTCACTTCTTAATCCTGCCTGTCTTCACCTTATTCTTACTTTCAAAAAAACTTTGAAAACAAATCTCTCTACTTCAATATTACATTCGTGATCTAAGCTATGTGAGTGAGGATGACAGCTGGCACCTCTATGTTCCTTCCTTTTCCGCCAGTCTCAGATGGCATAGAACTGGCTGCCTGGGGTTAATAGCTGGCCAGCTCTAAGCTGAGGTTACGGCTTACTAAAGGTTGAGCATATCATATGTCTTTGGGTCACTAAAGGAAGAGGCACTCTGGTCATGGTTTTTAACTCCCTAGTGAGCTGCCATCTGATGTTCCACCAGAGACTGTACCTTTCACATAACTCTGGTTAGCTAAACACTCATGACTCCAGATGACTTGGCCCTTTTTAAACCCATGTAATGCCCTGTGGGGGTTGTCACTTTTCTTGCCAGTACATTGTGTGATGGATTGTTTTAACATGTAACATGTAATTAATGTTAATAAGAACAGTTAGATAAAGTGGCAGGATCTTAATTAAACCTCTAGCAAGCAGTGGTCAAGGGTTAAAGATGTGCCATCTGCCTGCACATGTCGCTTCATTCTAGAACTGAAATGGGAAACTAGATGAAATATTAATTCTTTTCTATTACCTGTTTCACTGTGTTTGTTAGTCATTTAGAATATAACTATTTCAGTGTCAAATTCTGTAGATTCTTTCTAAAAAGAAGAAAAGGATAGAAAAATGTGTCCCAGTACATGTGAACTACAAATAATGACATATCTTTATTGCACAGAAGCTGACGCACAAGGGATTAAAAACTTTTTTAAAAAGGTTTGGAAAGCAAAAATAGGCAACCGGTACCTAGTAACTATTAAGCTCAAATACCCAGAACAACAAAAACAATCCATTCAAAATAACTAATATCAATATAAATAGTAGGGAAAAAGAATAATGCTAATTAAACTGCTATTATAGATAAGTGAGGTCAAGATATGACCAAAAAGAAATTAAAAATAAAGAAGCCATGTGTCACTAAAAAAATAGCACCAATACACTGCAATAGGGAAACATTAGATCCCAACCATTTGCATTATACAGCTATACCGCCACTGATAATTTTTTTTGTATGAATGAACCTTTCTAACCAATGATAAATAACAGCTGCTTCAAATAGTTAACATCCTAATATTAATATTAAGGCTGGGACTTTTTTTTTCAATATCTAGAACTACTGATACATTTTGGGAGTAGCACTTCAGACTGAAATCTTACTGTACATAACTGCTCAAACAGAGTAGGTTGGCAATAGTCCAAATACTGAACACCTGACAACTCACTCTCCAGGTCCAGCTATCTTCTGATGTGTTCCGCTGCTCGGCGCCCCTGCCCTGCATCTGCTATGGATCTTTTTTGAAGTTCTGAGTGTCTGCTTTCAATTACTGCACTGCTGGGCGGCTCAATCTGGAATTTCTTTCTACTGCCGGTCTATGCTCAGAAGGGGGGCTTTCTCCTTTTCACTTTCTATTTCATACACCACAGTGTCTGAGTTTCTTTTCCATTATTTCAGACAACTGGTCAGCGCTGTAGTAGAATAATGAGATACGTAAACCACTATTCTGGCACCCGCAAGTCACGTGCTTTGATGGCTGGAGTTGGATAGCTTTATCTTGGACTTGGTTTGGTTGGTTTCAGGTAGTGAAGAAGGTACCCTGAGGTGGTTTCCTTTTGAGGTGACATGAATATTTGACAGTTCAGATAGTGGGCAGGTTTGCTTTCATTTAGTATCAATGCAAACAGGCTCTATCTTGTATGTTATGTCTTCCATCTAATGCTAGCCAGATGCTGTGAGAGATTTGTATTCTGTTGGATCCAGACAGAGTCTTTGGGACTCTGGTTCTTTTGTGGAAAAACAGCAATGTAGACTATGCTATTCTTGTCATAGCTTTAAAGTGAACCTATCAGGTGATTTGTGCTGCCCTACCGAAGAGCAGCATATGATAGAAAAAGAGAAGTTCTGGAATGTATAATATAATTTTATGTGATTTGGAGCAGGATCTCTAGCTATAGAGCAGATATAACCTTACAGGACTGTAGAAGAGACCATGAGAGTCAGCATTACTCTGCCCACACAGGCTGATTGACAGCTTTCCCTATAAACACAGTGATACAAGGGAAACTGTCAGCATAAATGACCGGACAGACCAGGTGATTTATGCTGTCCTACCTGAGAGCAGCATATGATGGAGAGAAGCTCAGCTCTAGGATGTATACGTTTGTGATTGGAGCAGGATCTCTAGTTAAAGAGCCGATAAAACCTTATAGGACAGAAAAAAAGTAAAAAGCCAGCTCACCATTCCAGTGATATAAACCGCACGGATCCTCCAGGTGGATGGAGATGAATGCGGCAACAGAGAAAATTGATCCAGCGATTCATAAGATAGAGAAAAAGAATAATGCCTTTATTGTAATTCCATTAAAAACTTATGAACGGCAAAGGCAGGCACAGGATGACAAAAGATGTAAAAAAATATACACCGACGCGTTTCTGGATGTTATACCTTAATCATAGCAGTTTTTAATGGAGTTACAATAAAGGCATTATTTTTATTCTCTATCTTATGAATCGCTGGATCAATTTTCTCTGTTAAAATCTTAAGAAGAGACCATAAGAGTCCCCACTACCCACACCGGCTGATTGACAGCTTTCCCTATAAACACAATGATACAAGGAAAGCTGTCAGCATAAATGACCGGACAAATCAGGTGATTTATGCTGCCCTACCTAACAGCAGCATATGATGGAGAGAAGCCCAGCTCTAGGATGTATACATTTGTGATTTGGCGCAGGATCTCTAGTTAAAGAGACGATAAAACCTTATAGGACTCTTAGAAGAGACCATAAGAGTCCCCACTACCCACACCGGCTGATTGACTGCTTTCCTTATAAACACAATGATACAAGGAAAGCTGTCAGCATAAATCACAGATCAATTTAAAGAAATGTAGTTTTGGTGATCATTTATTCTTTTGTTCTTACTTTTGTATGTTTGAAGATTATATTAGGCAGTTTTTGGAATCGGGTTTATTAAGACGTTAGCACATATGTATTCCTTAAGATGTTTTTATTTAGGGAGTAGGACACAAAAGCCTTTGAAGTGCACACCTCCGACAGGAGTGTATCCTTACTATTCTCACCATAAGGAGAACCACAAATATGCATGGTTCCAAAAATACCAAGTCACTGAATAGAGTTGTTCCTGTTTCTCTTGTGGTATTCCTCAGGGTGTCACTGTTGCTGGTAAACAGCTGTAAAATCTTATACAATATTGTCACAGGAATTACTGTAGACTGTTGCTACAAAATAAATGTGTTTACATTCTTTTTGGACATGCCCCAATGTCATTTTAATCGTCTGTGGCATATTGGAGTAGCAGATCTAAAACGTTCATTGCTAATTGCATCTAGAGGACTATGCTAACAATGTGAGGGTATGGGGGGCAAATAAACACAACTGTAAGTCATTATTTAATGTAGTTATGTGGTATGCCATTTGTGGACTTTTCAGGCTAATCAATCTTTTCGCAACATACGTGCTATATATCCTTATAATAGCAATATAATTAGCTGCATACGGAACTTCTGCACGGACGTGTGAGGGTTTTTTTAAGCAAAGTAGCATAATTGCCCATAATAGGGGGATTAGTATGATGTGAGGAAGTTATTAGAGGCATACCAAGTGGTTATTACATAGAATCCAGACTAGACAAAGGAAATACATTTCAAATGAATAAACTTCATATAGGAAAACACTTCTAGTCCGGATTCCATAATTGCTCAGTAAAGATAATCAGTCCAAAAGTTCTTCACAATGGAAAGCTTTGTGATACTAGAAGATTTTAGACTAACATATTATTTAGGACTTTTCTTGAAGTTTCTCTACAATCAGATTATTTTCTGTGACTGTCCAGTAATTCAGAATATTTGAAAATCCAGGATGTATCTGGTCCCCTGGATTTTTTATATGGTCAATTTATGCAGAAAAGTGTAGTTACTATTTTCTTTAGCATGTTAAAGTCAATCACATTCATGGAATGATGAAGTTTCACACCGTTGCATGTCAGCCCTCATCTTCATGGCCTACACTTTTTTACCACATTGAAGTTATGAGACCTCAAGGCTTGTGGTTGGCAAGTTTTCTTTCACAGTAGTTATTTATAAAGTGGAACGTCTCTGAAAGGAAATGTCTCCACCGTCTTCCGCTTGTTAATTAGCAACTATTCTCAGCCACTTCCCATTCACACCAACCACCTCTGACTTTGAACTTGAGTCTGATTACTCACCATAGTTACATGCTGTGTATGAAATATTATAATGCCCGACGCTGCATGGAGTTTTTAAAACACAACTACAAAGTAAGGAAGTGAAACACTTGCCAGGATTCGTGCTGAATTTAACTTGTTGATACCTTGACGCTTGAGATCAGAGATTAGGTTGCACCATAAAAAAAATTCTCAATTGACCTAAGTGGTGTGGTTATAATGCATATCTTAGAAATATCTGTATGTTACATGTAATACCTGATAGTAGTTGCATAGTTGTATTCCTCTACTAGTTGTTTTTCATTTTAAACATATCTTCTTAAACTTTCTTTTGCCATACCTTGGTGACATTGACTTGGTCAAGTATTCAGAGTGACTGGAAATGTATAATGGTCATGTTCCTTCAACCAAAAGTATTCATTTTCTGTCATGTAGACACCATAAAAAGCAATATTTCTGTGATGTACTTCAACTTGTACTATGGAGTAATGAGCCTCGAGATGTTTGAAAAGGTAAAGAAATACAAGAGAAAGGGGCTTGCCTTGGCATCTATTTTTTCTGGACACATTTTATGGGTATTCATATGGACGGATTTGTTGCGGATTTTCCACAGTTTTTTTGCTGTAAATCAGCACCCTGTTATCCACACCAGTTGGTTTAGATTTTATCATGGATATATCATGCATTTTACTGGGCATTTTACTGCAGATTTTCCTGTATTGTCTTTAATGGGAGAAAGAAAATCTGCACTAGAATCCACAGATTCTGCAGATTTAGCCTTGAATTTGCCTTTTCCCATTGAAGTCAGTAGTGTTGCACTTCGAATTGATTTTTGGCAAAATTCACCAAGACATAAAGGTTTTTTGTTTTTTTTACAGGGTTTGACTGGATTAACTTACAGCCAGTAGTGTTTCACTTTAAATATGGGTCAAAATCTAATTTGACATGAATCCGAGACTTTAAATTTAAGCTTGATTTTTTTTTTAATGATTTTTTATGGGTTTTTAAAAGGGGTTGTCTCGTACATGATTTGGGGTTTTAAATTTTAAAAATCTTTAAAAAAACAAGCAGTTTGCAATTTTTATGTTCATTACAAATGTTTACTGATTTTGAGCTAGCCTGTTAGTATTACACTCCTTCTCAGATCTCTTAGTAGCGACCTTTGATCCTTATTTACTGGGTGTCGGTCTGAATGACCATCACCTTTGAAACAGGTCGGAGCAGAGAGCCCCTCCAGCCAGAATGCTTTGGAGTGGAAGGAGGGGGAGGAGGGTGGGGGGGAGGGGAGGACCTGGCGTTGTGTCCCAGCTGCCTGGATTAACCTGTGTTGCCTTTTCCTCCCGCTTTCCGATGTTACACAGTGACCCTTTCTGTTACTATAATCATGATGTGTCTTTGGAACTGTGGAATATTTTATGAATAGGGGGTTTAATACTTTATGTTCTCCCTGATTAGGGGGCCCCACCGGTTTTTTAAATTTTTTTTTTTGCTGGAGTTGGAGACTTTTAAAATAAGAGGGGATATAAAAAATTTCATCCCCTCTGCCCTCTATTGCAACAGCTTCTTTTTTCTCTCTACATTAGATCACCCCCTCCTGTAAAAAGACCTAGGCGGCACACACGGGGAAATCTGAGACATCCCCCCTCCCCCCCCCGTTTGGTTAATTTGTGTGTGTCTGATGGGAGGGGGAAGGGAGCAAAAGACAGAAAAACCAAAAAACAGCCCCTCAGTTTCAAAATTAATTGGACATGAATCCGAGCCTTTAAAAGCTTGTAATGAGTTCAATGCTTTTAACGTTTTCCAAACATGAATTTTATTCACAAGTTCAATTGAACCTGTGTGGAACCAAACAAGGACAAATTCGAGCGACAGTCAAAGTCAGTATAGAAAATTCACAGTAAACTCTTTGGTAAATCCATGACAAAATCTGGTGTGTTTTTTTGGGTACAGATTTACGGCAAAAACACTGCAAATATTATTCTATGGATTTACTGGTGAAAATCCACAGTTGATATGAATGTACCCCGATACAGGATTTCATAATGACTACCCTACAAAAAGAATGAAATAATCATTGACTAATCTATATCAATTCATGTAGGTTGGCAGTACAATATGTGTCATACTAAGTGCGTTTTCTTTGCAACTTATTGCAAGAGAAAAAAGGCCTGTATACATTTTGACACAGGCGTTACCAAGTGGAGATTGTACTTGTGACTGGACTTCCACCATATTTTGTGTTTGCTTATTATTCTAACATTTAGGCTATGGTCACACGGCTTAAAATGGGCCGTATTTCGGTCTGTAATTACGCACCGAAGTGCCCAAATTACGGGCTGAAAACGGCCCATTCATTACGGTAATCCACAGTTCTCATAGAGAACTATGGATTACGTCTCCTCTCCCCGCCCGGCAAATCCGCTGGGCGGGGAGATAATTGACATGTCACTTGCTAGCGGCGTATACGCGCCGCTAGCAGTGATTGTCTATGGGCCGGCGACGTCCCGGCCCTCCGCTCCCTCCCTCACGCCCGCCCCGCCCCCGGCCACACGGCGTAACTGCGGGACGTAATTACGTCCCGCAGTTAAGCCGTGTGAACCTAGCCTAACAGTTCCCTGAAGGAGCTTGGGATCAATTAAACATCATATTGTAAAACAATGTGAATACATAGCTGCCACAATAGTATGTGATATTAGTATCAGCCATCAGGCTTAATATTCAGGAGGAACCGACTTGGTTCGAAAACAAGTCATAATGATTGGCATGTAGACATGAAAGGTCTTTGAAAAATTTTGAAATTCCCTAGTTGCAGATATATAATCCATTGCATGGGTGTGTAGCACGGAAGACCCCATCCTGGAGTTTACAAGAAACAGATTGCAAGGCCTGATAGTCTTACTCGCGTTTTCCCATATGAGTAATCTCGGAGTGTCTGGAGATGTATACTCATCTAATGTATTATTCTACTGTGCAGCACTTTGAATCCATCTCACCAACGGAACAAAAATTCCTTTTATAAGTGCATAGTCCAACAATTCCTTGGGGCTGTATTCTCAAGCAGCAGGCAGCTAGAAGACGGTGTTTTAAAGTAATTCCTTGCCTGTTCAAATGACAAGTCCCTTTTATACAATACAATGCTTTATCAGGAATATAAATGTATAGAAATGTGGTAAAACTGATCTCTTGCTCTCACTAGAAACTCCAGTGCTTGTTGATATTAATAAGACCAGTTAATGCTTAAGATACGGAACAGACATTGTTCAAGTTAAACTTATATAGGCATCTGCTAGAGACATTGCTGCTTTCAAAATCAACAACCTGGCATTAAATAGTGAGCCAGCTGCTAATCCTAACTACTCTATAAATACATTACCTTTTATAGTATTGCTTCAGTCTTTCAAATTCAGTGCAAATTTCAGACCTGCTTACTGGAACAAAGAATGACAACTACCGTTAGCTGAAAACGAAGAATCTAACCAAAGAAAGAGCACAGATCAAAGGATCCAGTTTTTCTCTTTCTTTATTTTAGACTCAAGAGGGAAATTATCCTCACATCATAGATTTTGGCTGCTTTTTGTTTTTCATTCGCATTCAGCTTTCTCAATGTACAACACATGGATGTAATAATACAGTCATTTGTTAACCTTTTAAGTACCATTTCTAGTCCATCGTGATTTTGATGAAGTGTAGACTCTGAGACTGGATCTGTGAAAAGCTAGAAGCACTTCCCTCGACCCGTCCATCTAAACTGCCACCACTAGGGTTGTACATGCTAAAGGTGTCCATAGTAAGCCTGGTGTTTGTCTGTATATAAATTACCTGTTTGCAGGAAACAAGTCAAGCTGTTTGCTCCCTGATCCCATTCAGTTTGACCTGACTGACTTCTTTAAGGGCAAAATGTCATCACAAGCCTGGCCAAAATCCCTTGTGTGCACCATGGTTGTTCTTCCAACACATGAATAAAATAATGGCACTTTTTTTTTTTGCTTTCTTTCCAAAGTAAAACCCTATTATGTGTTATTAAGTCTGCATTGTTACACTCAGCTTACACAGTGATCCCTCAACATGCAATATTAATAGGTGTCAGGATGACCATTGTGTGTTAAAACCATTGTATCACTGGCAAACTTAAACTCTATCAGTACTCTATCTATAAAACACTAAAACGTAACTTTTATTATGTATAACACTTAACCTCTATACACACTATTTAAAAACCTGATTTCTAACCTCTCAATTTATCCCTTTCTACTTCTGAAGGAAGGAATAGCTCCTTTAATATTATCAAGTCTGGTGGAACACCACCTATTAACAGGAAAGCCTTATATATACAGCAATTTACTAACTCCAGTAAGGGATCCCAAGCATCCTACTTGGGCAGTCATCCCTATTCTAATGGATACAAAACAAATAAGGCCCCCTTGTGACACCCTCGCGGGCGGGTGACACTTGTAAGACAGAGGGGGAGAAATCACAATTTAAAATGTCATGCCTGACCTCCACAACATTTCACCAGCTAACCTGGCTTCATCAGGGGTCAGAGGTCCGGTCTAAAACCATTGTATGTCATATCCATTGCATGTTCAAAACATAACTCTAAAATTAACAGATAACTGATACAGATATCAGATAAAGCAAGTCCCTACATATAGCAGTCAAAAACGGCTGCTGAAAGCTGGAAACCACTCAAAACTAGTTTGAGGACAGGAGCTTCTTTTGGTCATGTACTTTATACACAATGTACCAAAAAAATGAGACCCTCACCTGGTGCCCAAAGAAGCCGTTCGTCCTGGCACATGTAAAGAGCAGTACAGAACATGTAGTACCGCACTGTACTTGAGAGTACAGATATTTTACAAGTAAAATGTTCATGATAATTGTTTGGATCTTTGAGTTACATAGGCCGCAGATAGGCAATGTCTGTGACATTGTTTCTGGAAACCACACTCAACACACAATGCACCAGGAAAGCCCATTGTATGTTGAAAATATTGTATCCTGAGGCCACTGTAATTTGAAAATCCACTGTATATGAGAAACGTTTGTAAAGTTTATTTTTCTCTCTTGTACTGTATTCAGAAAGATAAATGGATAGGTCTGGTAACAAAATGTAATATCCTCGATTTCAGCAGCATTTAACTTGTTTCATTCATCTGAATTGTTATCTTTTCCATATATACAATCTGGCTTTACATTTTGTTTGATGAACCCCATGCATCTTTTTGCAGAAATGGCACCTACCTCAGAGACAGTGAAACCAACCATAAAAATTGAAGAAACAACCACGCAAGTTGCTATAGAAGAAGAGACCAGTGACTCCACAGACACTGAAGGTAGTAGTACCCCCATCTTTTGTGACATAGACCTTTTTTGACTTGTTTAAATATTATATAAGAAGATAGGGTTTTTTCCAGCTTGTTTGTTTCTATAACTCACTCAACATAAATGAACAGAGCCATGGACATGTCTGGCCACTGATATATTAAGTCTCCAATTAGATTTCACAACTGACCTTGCAGAAAATGGATCCAGGAATCCCTTTCCTTCTGGTAGGTGGGGTTCCTAGAGGTGGGACCTCACCTAACAGATACTTGTGGCAGATCTTGTAAAAAAAAAACCTTAAAGGTCCAATTTTGAACTCTTGCTTTATATGGTAGATACAGCGTTATCATTAAATGCAGGTAATCGGTAAAACTCATATGCAGAAAAACCTCCAGTAGTTTCCACCTAGTATTGTATAAGTATTAAACTGGGCTGTAGGTGACATCATCTCCGCTAGCTCCCAATACAGCTTTTAGAAGGTTACATTTTGTATGGTGGATACCGGCTGATGATTTGCACCTCCAGCCTTTTGTCTTGTTTTCTAGCATTGTTTTGTTGGTGGGATTAGATGAGCTTCAGTCTATCAAAACTAACGTCAGAATTAAGACATGTGAGTGAACTAAAAGGATCCCCAAGGACAGAGGTTTATAGTCTACAATGTTCTAGCAATTTACCAGTGGGAAAGGGAGGCTTAACTAAGTACAGGAAAGTGAAGCGCCAGAAAAAAATAATATATTTTTCTCCTTTCTTAAAGATTGTGTGGTTCCACCAGGATTTAATTGCAATTTTGACCATTCTGAAGATGTTTGCAGCTGGACACATGATATTAAAGCTAACTTCACGTGGTCATTTCACCCCAATAGTACCTGGATGGGACATTTTGGCTCCATTCCTGGTAAGTGTTTCTTGTACCCACTAAGGTATTCTCCAGGTATTCATGTGGGCTATTTAATGAATGTGCTTTTAGAAATATGCTATATCTCCATAAAAATAAGAAAAAATAGAGGTAATGTTCATCTACGGTCCATCTTAGACTGATGAGTATACAACAGTATAGCAACCATACTTGTAATTTTATAGCACCAAGGTGCTGTATGTAAGATGAAGCATTTCATTATTCCCTGGCCCCCACTGTGTAAGATACTTTAGAGAATAATGATATAGAGGTTTTCAATATGCCTCCAAACTCCGACTGCTCATTCTATTTTATTGGAACTTGATGTATTATATATTGATGCTGAAAATCTTATTTTCATCCAACCTACAAGGTTTTCCTTTACTCACACTTTATAGAAAAGATACAGTTACACCTCACTCCTCACCTCAGCATGACCCATTTTAATGACTTACCTCGTTCTCGTGTTTTGTCTAAGAGATGTAATACAGTTTCCATTTATTTCTGCTCTCTCTCCAAGTAGGAAACCTTATGCACTGCATCTGTAAAGAACTACGTATCCCATAATTCCTTTGCAGGTTCCAGTATAGAAAAGGTTATTCATTCCTGTAGAATAGTTGTGTTTTACATATGGTGGATTTGTGGTTAGCGCTGTTGCCTTGCAGCACTGAGGACCTAGGTTCAAATCAAACCAAGGACCATATCTGCATGGAATATGTGTGTTATTCCTGTGTTTGCAGGGATAACATACAAAGAAAAAAGGTACTGGTCATTTGAATTTTTTATAGCCCCCATAGTGTCAGAGAGTGATGACAATCTATAAACTGCTCATCAGAATATGTTGTATAAATTATATAAATAAATTAAATAAAAAAATGTCACTGTTGCTCATGGAGGTTGGTAATCCAGCTTCCTCCCCAGTCAGAAAACATGCTTATAGCAACAATATGCTTACCGAAGGTCTGTGTAAAAACCACTGCCTGCCCATCTCCATCAGCCTAATAATGTTTAATTAATATAATGAGCCTTTTGCATGAAGGGAAGGACCTATTTTTATAACCTATGCTGGATTTCGCTTTTCATTTCCTCTCCTCTGGGATATTATAATTGCCTGTTATTTTTGTTAACCTCTAAGTTACCTCCAAAGGAACTTTTTCTAAAATCAGAATAAACCTAAGATAATTAAAAGGTTTAAGGAGTTTTTTTCGTGAATTAATATATAATATATATTAACACCCAAAGGGGAAAAAAAATAAAATAAAAAATAAATAAGAAAAAGAGGGAAAGAGGGATTATTAGGGGCACGATCCCCAACCTGGGCCAAGGATAGTAAGATTTTTAAAATGTTGGTCGTCTCAGTTCTTGTTTTTAAGTAAAGAACGTCTTCCTTCCAGTGGACAGAACATATTTCAATTGTCCTCGATGTTAAATAATAAGAAAAAAAAGCATTCAAACAGTGAAGGGCTTGTTATAATAGCAAGTAAAATGAGTATTCAAAGATGATGATTTTCCTTCACTGTTCATTTCTAAAATAAAATACAATTTTATATTAAAAATTAAATAGAAATGGTCACTGCCTTTTAACTTTTGCTTATTGTGTATATAGTAGAAAATCATAAAATTTTCTAATATACATGTTTTAAAAATTCAGCTCCTTAACCTCCTTAATACCAATGCAGTAGGCCCCTATAAAAAATGATGTAACCCACAATCTTGTCCATAGTAATTGCTGCCATGGAGTAATTGAATGAGTTAAACAGTGATGTGACCCCTGGTATTTAGGTACCACTTTCCTGGTATCCAGGTAATAGATTATTGAGGAGCAGAACTTCTCCAGGATTACTACCTCCAGCAGTGTCTAATCCTGTCTGTCAGTGTCTGGGGAGAAGCCGCTCACACATTCTTCTCTCTGTCTCATCTTTGTACTTTTTTTATTTATAGTTAACTGTATTGCTGAACAACATGACAACATCACCTCAGACAGTTATGTGTGTTGGGGCACATTTATTAAGACAGTTGTGACAGAATTGTGTCACAGTTTGCACCAAAAAAATAATGGTGCACATGTTTAAAACCACATTTATAATGTGTTTTAGATAGTTTCTAGACACTTTGATGCCTCGTCTGACAACAGGGATGTGGTTTACTGGAAAACGGCAAGGCTTAGTGTGCACCAACGTGTGCTACAAAATGCGACAAAATCTTGGCGGTTTACGGTATAAAGTAAGCCAACTAAAAAAGGTGTACAGTTAGACTAGACAGTTGTAACATGGCAGATTTCTCAATACTATGATAAATGTGGCGCACTGTAAGACTGTCTAGTCCAGGCATCCTCAAGCTGCGTCCTTCCAGCTGTTGGGAAACTACAACTCCCATCATGCATTTATATAATCTATAACAGTGGGAATGATGGGAGTTGTAGTTTCCCAACAGCTGAGGGCTGCAGTTTGAGGATGCCTGGTCTAGTCTAACTTTATACTGTCTCATATCGATAAATCTGCCCTGTTGTGTTCTTTTTAAAAGTTAATTTCATTGACAGCCAGATATTACCCATAGAGACATCAGGTAAACAAGTAATCACATACAGTGTTAGAATAGTTGCTAGAATCACCCAAATTCATAAAAATTATTCCATCATTATTAATTAAGCTGCAGTGTCACCACGACCATGGGCTGTGCTTTGTATTACAACCTTTAAGTAAATGTTGCTGACTTGTAATTTTCATAATAAATGGACAATAAAAGCGCTGTTTCTCGGAAAAACATATTTACCAATCTCATATAAACCTTCCTGACTAGCTTGACTTCAATAATTGAAGGGGTTTTTCAAGACTTTTAAAAACCTCCCTACCACTGCCCACTGTGCTAAAATAGAAAATGAACTCATACTTACCTCTTCCCTCACCAATGTTCCAGCGCTGCAAGAGCTCCAGTCTTACCCCTTGGTCCCTCACTGATGATGTCACATTCATTGATCACAATGCTACAGCCAATCACTGACTGCAGTGGTCACATGCTGAGGCCAGAGATTGGTTGAAGCTTAATGTAATCCATGAACGACGTCATCAGTAATGGAAGAAAACTGGAGCTAGAATGGTGGTGAGGGAAGGGGTAAGTATGGGTTAATTTTCTATTTTAATACTATAGGAATGTTTTTAAGTCTTGAAGACACCGTTATGTTATGCTACTGACTTTACACTAAAAGAATAGTTTTTCACTATCGTGTACTCTATGACTAAGTAGTAAAAAGTCATAATGCTGAGGTTAAAGTGTTGCTGACTGTGCTGCTGTAGATTCCTTTTTTTATCTTTGCAGCCATGTAATAAATATTGAATATAGGATATCGTTGCATATGAACAGAAAGCCCTTAGTGTTCCTGGCTCCTTACAGAAGATTCTCTCATTCATCAAAACTGCGCCTGTAAAGAAAGATTTGTCACAGGCCTTGTTAATGCCTTTCATGCTTGAGGACCAAGAATTCCCACAGCGGTCACATCTGACAGTGGACAGAGGGGATATCTGTGTGTCTACAACAAAGCAGGGTGCTCACAACACTGATGTTGAGACCTTGTGACTTATGGGTGGCCAGGACACACCTTCTCTTTAATTCCATAGAACTGCTTTAAAGATCTTAAAAACCCAAAAGACATTTCAGATCCAGTCGCATAAAAGATCGATAGAACTTCCAAAGTATCCTTCCAATAGTTTGTGCTGTCCATCTGGAATGCATGGTATCAATGTCCTTATTTAGCACTCTGTTACTCTATCGTTTCCTCCTGATCCGTTCTGCTCATTTGAGTTTGTGTATTTCTGAGTTGACTACATATCTGAGAACAAGGATCCATTGCTTCTTGTAGCTGACAACGTGTTTTGTTTACCGTTTTTTCTGGAAATACATTTTACTGCCAGTTGGAACTACTTTTAATGTATTTTTAGGATCCAGGCAGAAGAAAAAGGGGGTTAGAGATGCTTTAAGTTCAGGGTGGTCTTGCTCTTTGATGAAAGACAACAGCAGCTTAACAGAGAGAAACAGCTGTTATTAGTTCTCTAGGCATGGAAAACGGGAGTTTTATCATTGTTTGCACCAGGATACGCTTGGATTTAAACAAATTTATGCTTTTATTGTTAGTTTAACTTTGTGACATCCACAGTTTTTTTTAAAACAAAACAAATGATAAGTGCAGACACTATAAAGATTGCTTTGATATGTTAACTATTATTGCTCAGTGGAACTACACATACTACATACTGTACCATATATATCTCTCATTTGGCAAAATGGGTTGCTCCGAAGTCTTGAAAGAAGCAGTAGAGATTTTGGTTACATTTTAAATCAATTTGCTAACAATGGTGTTTTTACATTTTTATAGCCAACAGTAAAAACTATCTGAGACTCCCCAGCAGTGGAAGACGGGAGGGCCAACATGCCCGTTTACTTAGCCCCAGAATGCACCAGCCCAGATGTGCCTTTTGCTTGGCGTTCCGTTACAGAGCATCAGGAACCAGTGGTGCCACGTTGCGAGTGCTAAGGAATTCGAACCAGGACAACAGTTTGCTGTGGAAAATAAGAGAAGAACCTGGAAGTGAGTGGAGAGATGGCAGAATCCTACTGACAAGCTATGATGGAGATTACCAGGTACATAGAAGTTTGTGAATAATTGTTGCAGGACCCATTCTTAATTTTACCTTTTAAAAGAATTAATTGTAACAGTGCACATAAGGTTCTCTAAAGTGCTAAAATACTCATGGTTCTAGAGGATGATTGGGGGGATTTCTTGTTTCCATAAGGACATAAAGTGTTTGGGTAAAGGATAGGTATTTTTATTCATCTGGATTAGTGCTATGCTTCAGATTCGGGTCATGGTCTAAGCGCTTTGGTTTGGTCTGACACAATCAATTTTAGAGAAAATGACCGAAAAATTTGCCATGACCCTAAACCTGAAGGGAACCTTTCATGTTGAAGATGCTATCCAGTCTGCTGGTTGCATGTTATAAAGCAGGAGGAACTGAGCAGATTGATATGTAGTTTTGTAGGACAATTTAAATCCCTGCTAATTCTGGGATAAGAGTCCAGTAGGCGGTGTTATTAGTGATTGACAGCTATCTCTGCATGCACACTGACACAAGAAAGGTTGTCAATTACTTAACTTCTTAACCCAGAATAAGCTGGTATTTAAATAAAAAAACACAAGTTCTACTGAATCTGTTCCTACAGCATAGTACCAGCTGATCAGACGCATATCAATGTGACAGGTTCCTTTTAAATCAGGGTTAGGGATTTTTAGCAGGTCTATTGTGTCTGTAATCACTTCCAGTCCACATTAGGCTACCGTAGTGTGAGTTGGACCAGAAGTGATGTTGGAATTGACATCAGAGTACAAGCAGCCGAGACTGAAGGCGACGGCGACAGACCAGTTAAAAAAAAGACTATGGGTGACATGTCCCAACTCGCCAAGGCCAGTTTTTTTTGTCAATTTTGCGGCAAAACCACTTTTGACGCCATATTAGTTTTTGTAAAATTAATTTTGCGTGTCGTACACCAAAACTAGGCTCATTAAACGCCGGGGAAACAACACGACACTATGTGTAATGCGCCTAAATATGGTGCACTATGCACCCCCGTCGGGCAATGCACCTATTGAGGCGCATTACACATGTTATACACCTCTGTCGGGCATTGCGCCGCGATAGGCGCATTACATATACTACTAATGATCTGATATGCGCCGCGAGTTGCACAATGCTCCTTTTTTGATGCGATGTGCCTTTTTCAGCGCAATGCATCTTTTTAGGCGCATTAAGGTATATCTGACGCCAGTTTTTAGAAAGTATCGGACTTTCAGGCGCACTTTACACTGATTATAATGCGCTCTAACACGGCTGATACACTAGTTGCCCTATGTGAGTAACACTAATCTGGATGTATTGGACACTCAGCGAGATGCCAAGTTTTCTGTTACTTCTTCCTCAGTCTCCCAAGATAAACTCTCCAGGACTGAGCTAATTTTATACATTTACTCAGAATCTTAGTTTAGTGCTAAAAGCCATAATACAGTAAGACTACATAAGCTTCCTTAAGCTTGACACGAAGAAAATAAAAAGGGTAGTTTGTCCTAACGAATGCTGTGGCTCTTCATACATCTCTTTTCCCAGCTGTTCCCCTCATCATCACAGCAATTAGGTTATGTGTCACCTGGATATATCAAAGTGTTCTTGATTACAAAGAGCCCTAAATTTGTTGCAGGCGCCATTAGACAGATTTTGCAAGCCCTGATGCTTTGCAATGTGCATATATCATGAGGTTAATAAATTGTCAGTGGGCTCTAGGAGACACTCCAACTTCCCGGAGATGTGTAGTAAAGGGACAGTTCTGGCAGATATGCAATAAGAGATTTGTATTAAGAGGATTTATAGTGTTTATTTTAATATTACAGGAGAATCTGGATGGCTCCCATCGGAGACTTCAGTTAAGCAGAGTTGTTTTCATTCTGTTTCTCGTGTTGTTATAGCAACTAAATGGTACGCTGCTTGTTATTCAGAAAGCACTGATCTATAGCAGCATTTGGGTCTTTGTGGATGGCATTAGGCTTTTGATGTATGCGGCAGAATGTTGAAGTCTTGTTTTGCTAAGAAAAAAGTGTTCTCCACTCCCCGTAGCTTCTATGTGTAGGTATCAGCTCTCTTTTTTCACAAATGTCTACTCGCTCACTGCGATGAGCTAACACCACACATTAGAGGAGCTGTCACCCACACCTCGCGTCACACAACCGACAGAGCGATGAAGCTGAGAAATAAACAGCAACAAGTCTTACTATGACAAGAGTACATGAATACGTGCAAATAACACATGTATTTGATTACAAGATCAGAGATATGTATTAATATATGATAGGATGCGTATATAGAGCAGGTGTTTTCAAGTATTCTCACGTTTTATGAAAAATGCAGCTAGGCTGCTGGGTGCAACTTATGTCATCGAGTCAGTCAAATGAACGGTTATAAATGCGAACACTTAAGTTTTATTTGATGTAAAGTCACTGTGTAGTATTATGAACTAATGAATGTACACACCCCTTACACCGTTCACATCCTCTCGCTTGTAGCCCCCAATAACCTCACTCGACAGGATATTATTGCGCCTCTATAATCTTTATATCTGCGACCTACCTAACAAAGATAACACCTCTTCCCCCACCTCACATAACCCGTCACATGCCCTTTACACACACTTAGTGACTAAAGTTTGAGTGTAATGTCTCCTCACTCTCCTCTTGACCTCTATTATCTACTCTCCTGTCCTTAGCACTAAAAGTATATATCAGCCATATATAAAAGCAGCGCTTAGAGCTACAAGCAAAAAAATGACACAAGCAAAAATCATCATAACTGTCGCGTTTGCCATATATCCTGATATAAAAGAACTGAGACATAATATGTATAGTATATAACACTACATATATACATAACCAAAAACATATAAAAATAATATTACATTCTTATGCGTTAATAAGTAGTAAATAATATATCACTATATGAACAACATATATATACGTGACTAGATCTAGTATATATTATAGTAACATATCACGTTATTAAAGATAACGACACACACACACCATACACCAAGCTAAGCAGTAATATTCTAATATTTTATACCATTAAATCTGTGCAGACGGACTATTCGCTCATGAAAATCTATTATGTGGTATATAACATATATACTACTACATACGTCTGAGATGTCTATTCTGTAGTGAGAGATGTATGAGGTATTGTTGGGTAGTAATGCTGTTCAGCTCAGTTTCACTTAGTCATCTATACTATACATATTCTATCAAAAACCTTAAATACAAGAACTACCAACACCCACATTAACAGAGATATAGCTGGCTGCCCACATTCTGGAGTGGCAGACCCCACAGCCGCGCTACGACGCAAACACAGTACCAACACGATCTATCAGTAGTAGCAACTAAAGCTAACTTTACACATAAATATTACAATTTAATGAGAAAAAGAAATCACCCAAGTAGCGAGAGAGACGCAGCTAAGTCTACAGGCGAATATTTCACACATAGTCTATACATTATGTAAATTCAGGGATGCTCTTAGACTTAATCTCTGTCCAAACAAGCGGTAATATGTAGCCTCTCGACTAATATTTAAGCGCAATAGTATGGCTTCTATCTCGCATACAATTCGCGTTACAAGATCATCGTCCCAAACAGTGTGAAAGATTCAACCCCGTGTACCCCCTAGTGGACAAATCACACAATTACCTTGAAAACTGAAATCAAGGAAACTTTCAGAAACCTTCTCTACCCAATTTGTCCATAAGATATATTTTATTGTACTTAACAAATACATTCGTGGTGTGATCTCTCACTTTCATCTGCGTAGACCTTCGCCGGGAGTAATTTCCATGTCTGAGGTACATCTTCTATCATTTTTGTAAAACAACACAGTAACAATGAAGAACTCAAATTATTTTGCATCTATCTCTCTACTAATATCTATATCTTCAATCATAAATCTAAACGTAGGATACATACACTTCATGCAGCGAGTAGGCCTATGCCCCGCACTATATTATTCCATCACTGAGAAGCTCGAACCAACAGAGAAGTAAGCGCAGACATCCTCAATATCTGGCGTCTGAAGACTGAACTGTGTATCGCTGCGTCTGCGATCATAAGGCCAGGCATTGATCTTACACTTCAACAGAGAGACGCTGGACGCTGAGAGCTGTTGAGCGTATTTGCGTCTGACACTCCCTAGAGTGTACAGCACTCTGTGCTTACTAGTGTCTTGAGTGCACTTTCTAATACAACATCACAGTAAATCTATTTTACGTCGTACCAAGTATATCGATCTTTCCATATCTCTCTTTCGCATACTAACCTGAGCGCTGTAACAACACGAATAACTCTGGTGCAGAAATAGTAAATCCTCATAGCAATACTCTTAAATAGTGGCGAATGGCAATGCGCTATGACAACATTCTAGCACTAGTGAAGACTGATGGTCCAGTACTAAATCACTTTTAAAAGGCATCAGCGTGTATCGAACATGTACGACACCAGAAAATCTAGTCAGGTGAATACACACTCGTTATTCTCCTGCAGATCTCTCATTGAACGACATAACAGGCGCGGAGCTTTCTCTATCTGAGTCGACCAAGTATCTATTCATCGGATACAGAGAGCGGGTGCTTCTACGCAACCACCTACTATAACACACCTGTTTTCTGAGAACATGAGTTTCTAGCAGGACGCCATAAAAAATCTACTACAAACACTGTCTGAGAGTGATGAGACACGCACCCCAGAAGAAGCCCCAAGGTCTACGAACTGTTCATACATCTATAGCAAACAGTCTTATGGCAGCTTTTTGAGCGGAAAGTACCACAACAACACAAAACTGGCACACAGCCCGTATCATACATGTCGCCCTAAGTTTGTAACACCTTAGTGAAAAATAATTATACTTGTCCAAACTGCATGACTTTATTAGTATGATAATTGACATGGTTTCATATGACAGTCAGGATTGCAGCCGTCACATTCACTTACGTTGTCACTAGACATTTAGGCCTTTAAATGGAGTTAACTCGACCAGCAAAAAAAGATGAAATTGAATGTTGGAAGCGTCTTCAAATTACGATAATAAACATTTTTAAACCATTCATCACATTATTTCACATAATCTGTCCTCTACCATTCTTGAGTTTCTTACCTGCTATCCTATTATGTGAACATCCATAGGGCTAAGTCACCCACGGCTAAAGAGGTTCTTCGGCATGGTTTTTCAGAACCGGTTTGCGGTATTAGCAGACCGCCCTGAAAAACCGCACCGAAAATGACACAATGTGCCTCTATGGAAAACCCGGTGCAGCAAGTCCCCACGTGCAGCGGGTATTTTGTACCGTCGGGCGGCGAGTCTTCTCCGCCCACGGTCCCGGCCAACAAAGACAATACTCTACACTCTGGGCACATTCTTTCATAGTCCTCGCCTTTCTTCCAATCGGAAATAGTGTGCAAATGAAATGTGAAGGGTGGAGGGCTTTTCTACGCTATATCACCGAGAAAAGCCGGCAACACCGACCGGTCAATTCTTTGTCCCTGTGCAGAAAGGATTGCAGCCATACAGTTTGGTCGCAGTTTGTTTTCACAGTGGCATAATAGACCGATGATGCGAAGAGCTCTTTTCATAACTGTCCATACACTCTAACTCAGGCAGCCTACTATCAGCCTCTCTTTCCCTGACTAGAGATAAGCATCACCCGTTACTGCTGTGCGCCGTGTTCATAGACCCCTGGTCCTGTACATTCTACCCCTGTTTCCTGCTGTACATTACTTAATGTCAATCATGTTTCCTCACATCTCTTTGAGCACCATGTGGAGCAAAGGCATGGGAATTCAGCCTGCTAGGTCACATGATATATACCCTCAAATATCACAACAAATCATACTCACGCCCTCCTTTGAAACACGCTGAAGCAGACAAAACCAGGCATGAAATGCCTTCATTGGAAAAACCCGATTAAAAGAGCGTTTTCTTCCAAGAAAATTAAAAAGCAGAAAAAAAATAAAATTTTCTTTCTTACTTGAGGACTTTTGTATAGCCTCCCATCCGCATCTTTATTTTCTATGGACTAAAATGTGTTTTTTCTCTTCTCAGTTAATATCATGTAGCGCCCCTCACTCTCTACAACCCTATTGCACAATTTTTCCGTTTTGAAAGCCTTGTAAAAAGTATCAACGGATAATCTTGCTAAGTGATATTTCATCTATTCTCCCTCCCCATCCCCTCAAGGTCTCAGTGCACTCGACCCCTGTTCCTACCCTCATATTAGAATGCTTCATGAAGCACAAAAAGTGGTGTACGCTTCCTAGACCTGCCACTGACAAAAAGTCACATCACTTTGATCACCTGATCTCCTATGGGCCCGACACAAGCTGTTTTCCCTCACTTCGCGTGTCGCACACTACAGACTCAAGTGCGCTTTGTAAACACTTCCTGTATCCAAGACAGCTCGAGATTTAAGCTACAGGAAGCTCGACAAGATTAACATATGAAAACATACTAGAAAACTTTCGGACGAGTGAGACAATTTAGGTGACGATTGTCTTTTCATTCCACCTGGACCAAACCCTTTTATTAGAGTTGCCTGCATTAGAGCCCTGAATAAGAAGCTCCATGCAGGCTATTCTTCCCAGCATGTAAGTGCTGCTTGTGCCTACTAAACTAGGTGCAAATGACTAATGAACAAGAAACCTTCATAGAAATAAGACTTTTCCACTTCCACTCTTTCTGAGCACATTTAACACTGATAATAGTAGGAATGGAAGCTCATACAACTACACTTTCGGATGTAAATCTTACAGGCAGATATAAAGTAACGGTGTTTTACTCGCTTTAACTGTGCAAATGTAACACCATCGATATATGCGACAACAAAAGTGAGGCGGCAGGATGAACAATCTGTGCGATTAATTCTAAGGTACAATCTGCAAAAATCTACACGTCAATGATTTCCTGTGCATTATCCGTGCTGTCAGATCACTACTTAACTACATCACATCACCTGAAAAATTCTTCATCTCGTCGTGTATTAAGAAATAATGAGGCAATGTAAGGCAAGTTTAAGAAGGTGGTGGAGAAAATGGCGAGGTGTTTCCCTGGCAAGAGGACAATGCAATCTAGATCTATAGGTACACATAAGTAAGTGCCATGCCACTGTCATCTACAACGTGTGGTAGATTTTGTAGGCAATGCAGCTTACGATAACCAAGGCAATGGTTTTCTTGAGCAAGAGCTACAAGCACATTTATCGATCAATGCTACTCTGAAGAGAAATTATCTTACATGGGAAATCTAACACGGGTTTTTTTTGGGGCAAGCATACATAAACATACCGGATTTATATTCCTGAAGGCGGGCACATGCAATTAGAATATAATAGGTAGTCGGAAGACAGCAAAGCAATCTAAAAAGTTAGCGGGTTGAACATTGGTGGCAAGCTTCATACATCAAACCATAGATTCCTGAGAAGGGAGCTACATGAATTGTGAGCTATCAATAGGCAGCTGGGAAGACATGCCATTGGCATCTAAAGAGGATGATTTGGGGGCAAGCTTCATAACATATAATAATCTTGGAAGGGCACATGATTAGCTATATAGGTAGCTGGGAAGACGTGCCATAGGCATCTAAAGAGGATGATTTGGGGCAAGCTTCATAACATACGATGTTCCTGGAAGGGCACATGATTAGATATATAGTAGTAGAGCTCGGGAATGACACACTATGGAACATCTGAGAGTGGGTGATCTCTTCGGGACTTGCTATCATACCACATCCACAATCTGTGAGCTAAATAAGCACATATTTCTACTAAAACATAATTCAAACCTGACAAATTCCTTATTTCTTTCTTACACAAATTCGGTTGCTTAGTAAAGTGGGGAATTCTGACACCATGTCGCATATTCTACAAGACAATTGCATTACTTTCCTTTTTTAATTCAGTCATTTGAGCTGTGAGCATAGATTCTAGAAGGACATTCTTAAGTAGCAGTATTTGACATCTAATGAAATAATCTTGTTCTTGTATACGCTAACAACACTTTTACAAAGGGCATAGTTCAAAGTTGATAGCATTTCTTATCATTTGCTGTTGAAAGGCTAAGCTGTCATTTTTCCCTGTGCTGTTCCTTTAAAGACAGACATGATTGCATTGATGTATTCTCTGAAGAAGATGCAAGTCAACTGTATTAATGCAAGCGTTTTGAACCGTGAACACGGATAGTGCCTGCTCTGGTGCTGGGAAGAAATTGCATTTTAAATTCTAATTGTTTATTGCTCAGTCAGAGGGACCTGCAGCTAATGTGCAGCAGCAGGCTTCCTTGTGCTTTTCTTGGTAGTCAGTAGCAACGCGCCGGTGCTGGAAGCACATGATTTTAAAATTGACAGTCCAGACAGCATAAATATATGATACCTGCGAGCTGCGTGATTCCCTAGATAAGAATCCAGATGTTCAACACACAACAGCCAGTGTTACGGAAGACCGTAGGAGCAAGTCTGCAGCGCGAGTCGGCGAGGCAAGATCTTGTCCTTTGCAATCTAGTTTGTCTAAGTGTATGAAAACAGGTAGCAAATATTTCTTGACATTAAGTGCGCCAGGGATTCTCAGAACGCTCATGATTTAGTGTTCCTGTCGTTGTCCTGTCGAGGCAAGAGCGTATTAAGATGGACATAACCTCTGAGATAGTTCTTAACTCAAGCGCAGAAGCAGTAGACATTACACCTTTTCGTGACTATCTGAGAACTGGCTGTGGCGGACAAAGTTTGTACATGTGTTACCTTAGCGTTGGGTCATGCCTATTTTCATTTCTTTAGTGCAGACTTGAAAAAAATGCTATTAGAATATTGTTTCATCCATCTCAAGTTTATGTCTTCTGCGGGGTTACTACGTGTGCGACTATGCAAATGTTGAGATAAATGGCGGGGATATTTAAATAGCCATTCTTAGCTCAGTAGAGTATCGAAGAGGCAATTTTTCTTCACACTGCCTGACAATGTAACTCTGAATGAAATGAAGAGAAAAGGAGTACTAACCCATATTATTAAAATTAAACAAATCTTTATTGAAAACGTAATACAACCAAAATAATGTACAAGACTCAAGAGGTATTTATAAAAAATGCGGGGCGCTAACCACATATTTAACAACCACCATTCACTATCTTTAATTACTACTTATGATAAAACAACTAAAAATACAATTATCCAACCCTTAACAGTATCCAATGAATCCCACATACATCAAAACATATAAACATAATGTTGTAAAACTTTAGCCCAATCTCAAAGAAAAAGATAAACAGAGAACAATACGTGCCAGAGCCTCACCAATTCTAGGTGAGTTCTACCTAAATCCCTTTTTATAACTATCCTCCATATAAAGTCAGAAACTCCACAAACAGAAACTCCCATCCCGAGGTTTGCGCGCTTCAGCTTCTGCCAAAGATCAAAAAGGTATTAAATGGCAGCCCTACAACACTCTCTAATAGTACAAAATATTTATTCTACAAAAGCTAGTTGCTTGGCTCTGTTCAACTTGAATATTATGCGGCTACATGAGTTGTGTTGTGACAGGCACGAGACAGAATATTCGCTCATTATAAAATATCCCTTTATCGCTTGCAATTGTCATCGAAGGAATTGGTTCTGGTACAACGGCTGCCATAAATCGAGAGAAATTGCTGGTGAGGATGACCATTCCGGATAGCTACATGAACAGCGCGTCCCTTAGGACGAACTGCATGTTTATAGAGGATTTAACAGAGACGACAAAACAACAGTCTCAGCGTAAGACTCTAGACTACAGGCGGTTGCTGCAGTAAAAATGGTTTGCGACTTGCATCTATACAAATATACTATATATATTATAAAATAAGTCATATACTACTATAATATAGCTATCTATATATCATACTATATTCATATATTATATACTTATATTAATTCTCAAGCTGATAGTAAAACTTCATTGGACTCCCTCCAATCATTAAAACTAGGGCCCAGAGTCCACCGTTCTTCCTTATTGTGCTTACACAGTGAGTAATGTTTTGAATAGACCAGGGGTTTACTTGCACACTGCTACTCCATTCAATTCCATGGGACTGATGAAAATATCCAAGTACAGCTCCCCTCACTTTTAGTGTTTTGCGGGGTCCCATAATTGGCATTCTTTTGGATCACATATTTAGTGAGTAGGTGTTGAATGTTTTTTAATGAGAGAACCCCCCAGGTGCAGTTGCAGAGTTGTGCACTCTCAAGCTTTATCCATGCTAAAAGCATAACCAGTATTTCGTTGTTTCTCATAAATCAGTTGTGTAAAATCTGGCCTCAGAAATGAAGTATTATTAACTCCTTCAGAGGTAAGGTCACAGCAGCTGCCCATAGTTGTCAATGGAGAGGGGACAGGAAGGAGTAGGAAGGAGTAGTTGCAGAGTAACACAGACACTCTGCTTTAAGTGAGATCTCACCCAGTGCTGAATTCACATTTATTATGTCCTCCATACTGCTACATCTTTTAGTGATATCTCAGCCCTATACTGGATTCACATGTATTATGTCCTCCATACTGCTGCTGCTTCTCTGTGTCTGACAGGCAGGACAGCACAATCTCTGTTTTCTCCCTGGGTTGTTCTTTGTTTTTGAGGGAACAACACATCTAATGCATACAGACGCTAGTAACTTTTGCCAACTCTGGATGCCAATGATATAACTGTGATAACACTTCTAGCTTACTCGACTGTATGCATTGCATCACGGGCAAAACTATCATCGCTAACACACAGGAAGTGTTATATCAATAATGGCGATAAACACTGCTATCCTTGTGACACACATGATGCATTCGAACGGGTCAAGTGCTGGACAGTAAAAGCGCCAAGTGGAGTCAACGCGGCGCAGGGTATTAGGTCAATTCCATCTTATTTAGAGACCCCCATCCCTTTCTATCTCTTCGGTTCAAGGAAGTCATACTGTTGTTCAGTCTTCTGGGATGCTGCTCTTATTTAATGGAATGGTTTGGAGATTGAATTGCGAGATGGGTACTGGAGATGGCGAGTAAGTCTTAGGCAGGTTGTGAGCACTTGAGTAGGGTGAGGGCCACTGGAGGGTGTTACATAAGACTCGTGCATTCCCTAGAGTGTTATACTGGTTTGTGAGAGAGTAGTCTTCGAGTATCCTCATCAGCCCCTGTATTATGGGGTATGCAATACAGCAAAACAAGCAAAGCTAAACAACCCAGAGGGATATTATAGTAGGGCGCTGAGAGATCGTTGAGATGTAGGGAGAGGGGGAGGGCATGAGAGAGTATGTGAGCAGCAGGGATTCTTGTGTATCATGGGCGCAAGTAACTTTTTAAGTAGTCCCAACAAAAGAGCGAATAAACGAATTCTTTGCGGCGATAATGCAATCTACATTGAGTGTAAAATTTTACAGTCAACTTGAGTGTTGTCTAGAGAGTCTGACAAAAGCAAAGATTTTTAATAGCTTAATCAAACACAGCGTCATCCATTGCGATGTTTTGTATACCATCTAATTCTTAGTAACAATACGCAATACAAGCAAAAGATAACTCCCACATCTCTAATGTATCATCATTACAAAATTTCTCTTGTCATTCTATCCTGCTAGCTAAACTTCCTCTTCCATCTTACCCCCTATGCTGCTTACCAGTCCAGTAATTCCTCTCCCCCCCGTTTACACCAGACTTCGAGCTCGAACTAAGATAAGCTGACCACTTAACCCTCGATCTTATAATAGTAGTCATCGTCTGAGAGTCAGCTATGAGGCTTTTTAGTTACACCCATGTCACTTCAAAAGGACACCTGTACAGTGCTAGCCGACAAGATCGAGCTCTGGCAGGCATTATGACGTAACTAATGGACTTCTCTACCACTAATTTCATGTGGTTGTTCTTGTATCTTTGAGTTTTATCCTCAGGTCCACCCTTCCCTCCCACTGTACCCCCACCTTAACGGTCTATAGAGCAATAGGGAGCTTAAGCACGTAAGTGTGGTGCAATCTAACCACTCGCGCGTCCAATTGTTGCTTTCTACTCAGACGTAGCATGAACCTGAGGGCTCTCCCCGTTAAGAACTGAGCTGCGTAAACTGTCCCGCTGAAAGTCTAGAGTAGGGGTGGGCAGAGAGGGCCAGACTAATATCAATCGAGGCGTCAGAGTTCCTCACCCAAATACCTGTTATGACTAGCTAGCACCCCGGAGTCTCGATTGCTAAGCGCTCTCGTATCAAAATCAACCTTTGAGGAGCCTTAAAACTGGCATCAACGACTGTTCTATGCGACTTCTCATCAAACACAGGTAAGCTTTCTAATGTCGCCCCAGTAATAGGTTAAATTACAGGGGTCCCCCCAGTACACAGTTATATTCCAATAGAGTAGCTAATATCAGGGCTACATATGTTCCCCAGTAGTTATGTTAGGGCTGGTAATATGTTCAATCCAGCGCGGAGTATATAGACTGGAGTTCTATTCAGGTCCCCCAAGTAGGTATATAGGCTAGGTTATAGTGTCCATTTAACCGAGTAAGGTAGATATATGGCAGTGTTTCTATAGTGACCCAGCAGTATATTATGGTTATCTCTCCCAGCATAAGGTATTAATAGGAAGGAAATAGTTTCCACACACTGGTGTACTAGGGCAGGCTTATAATCTAGTCAGCACAGCAGGTAAGCAGTAAGGCTTAAATTAAAGAATAAACAAAAACGTACACCCAGTTAGGCTCACCTTTCCCTGCTCCTCGAAGCTCCCCGCTCTTATCTCTCTCTGTACATGCGGTGTGACGTCCTCAAATCTGTCCCTCCACAGACAGCATTATTAACTCTCACATGTCCGCCTCGTGCTGTCTGGTAACTCCCGGAACACACTGTCCACCGAAAGCTCTAATGTGAAGCGATCGGAAGAGCCATCTGCTTGCTCTTGCTCCGACAGAAGCCTGACAACTGCTACAATTATGCATTCCAGAGGATGCACACACAACGCGTTCTAGTTCTCTCCCGAGGCAGCTCTCTGTAGCCAGCCATCGGCCGATCGCCACAAGTCCCAACGCTGATATGAGCCTTTCGACTTCTGGACCTTACAAACGGTTGGCGGATAGATGGAGCTAGTTTAAAGGAACCTGGGTGTTAATGCTGGGCCCACGGGCCGAACAAATCTTCCCAGGTCTGGTCTACGCACATTCTCTCATTAATAATATCATGGCTACCAGAACTCATGGCTAGTAAATTATCTAATATTAAAACAGCACAGTTCTGCGAACGGCTCAATTAGTGAATATTTTACAATCATCTGGGAAACAGCTCCATTCTTTTCAAAAGCGCGGACCTTATACGTAATATCTCTTTTCTAAACACAACCTTCTGGCGCACTAAACAATAAATATTGAATGAGAATAGGCCTATTAACATTTCAAATTGTCTTGAATTTGGATCTGAGCACAGCAAACAATAGAATTCAAATAGGTACGACAATGAGTCGAAGGTGCTTTTGGTAAATTCCTAGGATTGGAGTATTTATTTCTAAAGGCTACCATACAATACCATATACCATATAAAACAGAGTAGTAGTAACGCATGCAGCCCACTTAGGATGCAGTAGTGATAATGGTTGCCAGACTGGGATGGTCAATCAAGAAACAACAGGATGCACATGGAAGCATGTGGTAAAGCGTCCCGGGAAGCACAGTGGTGTCACACTGGCTTTTACACTAAAAAGAAAACCACTAAGAAAATAATGCACCACATACACAAAAATAGGCCTAAAAAGAAAGTAATCATACTGTATTATGTTAGTAAAAAAAAACACTAGCAATCTACAAACTACTGCATATATGGTCCCACTAATAATAAATATGAATACAAAAGCTATAGTTTACTAAATACAGAACAAAGAATACATAAATAAGTAAAGGCACTAAAACTACATCCATGGAAGATGTGAGATGTCATGTAGGATTAGAAGGGAGTAACCTTAATGCAATAAACCATAATGAGACCATAATGAAATCCTTCCACACCTGACACATATGCCCCAATGCACATTTTGCCATTGCTTTGTCCGGGGGAATTATACTTTTTTTCCTGAATTTAGTAATAATATTAATAATTTAATAAATCAAGTTTTTATAATTATGTAATACTATATTATTGTATGTGTGGGAATATTGGTATTTGTAGGTGGCTAGTAACCATTAAGAGCACATCAACATGAGCGGAGGCACCTCCCTGCGTGTTGTATAGGAGTTTGAAGAAGGGCTTTCAGCTTGAAATATTGCTACGTATTGATGACACAGTGGTACTTTCAATTTCACATGAATGAACTAATAAAGTCTTGAACATTTGTATGCTCACAACCACTTGGCATGCCGACTGCTTCCGCATGCAGTCTGTATACAAAACTTTCAGGCTTTATTAACCGATCATCAGAAAGGTGGTAACCTTAAATTATGTTTTAATCATAGTCCCCCTGTTGAGACTGAGTACTGATCTTAAAGATTTGATTCAGAAACAAGCTTACAATTATAGAAATATACCGCTAACTTAAAACCTTCAGATCAACATGGTTTATAGTCATCGACTTTCTGTATTCTCAGAGCCATGCCAAATGCCTGTAGAATATATCCTCTCTATATCTCATTTCATCTATTACTCTTACTCACCTAATAACAATTGCATTTGTTCTTTTGATAGTAGACAAAGGTTTAAACATAGAAAAGGATTCTTTACTGTAAGAGCAGTGAGAGTGTGGAACTCTCTGCCAGAGGAAAATTTTTCATGTAATATTCAAAAGGCTTTGATGGCATTTCTGGAAGTGTAATTATATATCAAGTAATAGTGACCAGGATTCTGGAGAAGGGTCTGGATACATTTCTAGATGTAATATAACAAGTTATAGTGACTAGGATTCTAGAGGAGGGTTGTTGATCCAGGGATTATTCCGATTGCCAGATTGGAGTTGGGAAGGAATTTATTCCCTAAAATGAGGACAATTGGCTTCTAACTCATTGGGGTTTTTTTGCCTTCCTCTGGATCAACACCTTAGCACAACAGGCTGAACTGGATGGACGTCTTGTCTTTTGTCGGCCTTACAAACCATGTAACTAAGTAAACTATACTAAGCATGTATAACCGAAGTAGCAAACTTAGAATTATTGGAAATGTAGCCATGCACTGACCTACACTATAAAAATTGTGCCATGTATAATTACTGGTAGCCATGACATCATAATTGTCCTATCTCATTTGGAGATGACACAGCAGTGAGGATATTGTTCTATGCGTTTTATGGAATATAGAATCAACGCCTAATCAATACACATCTCCTGCACACATGCTTTGCATCGACATTGCATATTAAATGAAATGTAATGAATCTGAAAGGAGGTTTGTGCTTGTATCTGAAATTAACTCACTAATGTGGTTTACAGCTCGGTATCTATGAGGGCTTTGAATTAACATGAGCAGAATAGCTCCTAATACAGCAGGTGACATGAAGCACTGCATATGTAACAATGACAAACCTATAACCTCTCAATTGATTGATTAGCATGAAAAATGACTAAACTATGTTCTGTTTTCTTTTCTAGAACCAATCTCTGCTTTTCCTAGACCAACTGTATATCCAGGTAAGCATTTTAGCATCATGTATAACTTTTATTTACAGCTAAGTGAATTTGTAATCATTTCCTATAGTAATTATAAAAAGGTATACATTGTGGGTTATAATTACTGGGGTTTAAGGCTTAGCTCAACTCACAACCTGAAATGTCGTGCATGGGGGTCCAGAAAGCTGAGATATGGGTACTTGTTTGACAGGGCCCTCACATTTGAAAGCTGTAAGCATAGGATATTTTCTTTCCCTCCTTAACAAAAAGGGAGATTTATAGATTTCAAAAGCTATTATTGCTGTTTGAAATTTTTGATATGTTAGAAGCTTTGATCATATGGGTCCTAGTTCACAGACACCTACCAATCGCTGTAACAAAGGGGCGGTAGCACTCAGCATAGCACTGTGACCCTTAACCTTTTATTTCCTTATTTCATCCTTTGCTTCTGGCCAGATTAGTATAGAGACTCTTAGAAAGAATATGGTTCATACCTTGCTAACCACACCTGTCCCAGAAGAGTCAAAGTAGCAAATCAGGGGAAAAGGAGGGACAAAGTAGTTAAAGTAGTTGTCTCACCATGCTGTTTCACAGAGCTACAGGCAGCATCACACTCGCACTTCCTGGTTAGGGTCTGGGTGGTTCTATATCAGTGATTGACATATCAATATGCTATTCCTAGCTATTCCTGTTAAAAATGAATGCAAGAAATTTATAATCTGTAGTGCACAAAGCTACAAAGTTCTACGGGCAACATCTATTTAATTTGGCGCCTACACACCAGTTCTCAATAGATAAAGAGGAGTGTGTAGCACAACAGTATGAATGAAAGTGTTATGCGCCAAACATTTTTGGCCTGTAATACTCAAAATGGAAGCATAGTGTTATGCGCCAAACTTTGTATTCCAGTTTCGAACCAAACTTTAGCACATTCTAGGTGCATTAAAATGTGTCATGCTGGGCACACATTGAACCAACTTTGGCCGTACGGCTCATACATCTATAGAACAGTGCGCCGGAAATTTGTTGGCGCAATATACGCCAAAAAAATGGCGCAGGCGAGTTCATAAATGTTGCCCTAAGTGTTTAAACTTGAGTTTCACTTGCTCCTGTGTCATAGATAAGACCCAGCAGGGACTGACATGCCATGGTCTAAAGGCAGCTTGTGGAGCAATCAGATAAGAGAGAGAGCTGGGAGAGGTGGTCAGTAACCTAGAGAAACTTGGGTACACTAGCAGTAGATACAATCTTCTTTATCTCCTGAACAAAGCAAAATTAAAACAGCAACGTATTTGGTAATAGTAATACCTTTCCCTACATGTTAGAGCTATTCATTATAGTGAGAAAACTTCTTTAACTGGTTAGCCCTTTTACCTCTATGGTAGCTTCCTCACCAGGACAGTCACGAAGGAAAGCATAAAGCATGTCACGATCACATGTCAAAAGTTTTTCAAAACAATAGTCACCTTTTAAAGATTTTTGTTATTCCCGAGAAACTGCTGTTTGGTTATTCTGGGAAAGAAAATCACTGATGAAATTAAGCTGCCAGGTGTCAGCAACCTACCTAACAACCCGCCATGTCCCAGATTCCTGGATCCCATTGATTTTGTATAGTAGGATTTTACAGTAACTTGCAGTTACATCTAAATGTTCAGGCCTTGAGTTGACCTTACACCTAATATTAAGGATTAGTCGCTGTTCTAGGTAAGTGATTATGATTTACATTCATTTAGTAAATAAAATAGTATATATTTTTCTTAAAAATCACCTTTAATTTATTATCAGTGATAGATCCTATGTGGGTGGGTTACAATGTGATCATAGCAGATATCATCACCAGTCCTACGTGTGTCTGGTGCGTCACATATGTGTAAGTTTCTTGTGAAAAGTGTTACATGTTGTTTGTCGTGAATATTGCGCCGTTAAGGCTATTTTTGCATATTTTTTTTTTTTGCATAAAATAGACTCTTTAATCGGATTATAGTTCCAGCAGTCACAGTGCAGGTGGTTATTGGTTTGGGTAATACAGGGACTTTTTCCTAACAAGCAGGACATTTTCTTAATTACCAATAGGTAAAAGCATTCTATTTTTCTTCTGGGCAATGGCTATTAATAGTTCCTTCCTTATATGTACAATGAAATATTAGCAACAATGTAGAGACCCCAGGGATTCTCTTGACCACTGCTGACCTCAAAGTTGTGTGTCAGGAAAAGTTAAATTATCAATATACTGTAATGTAAGTGGTCTATCAGCCATATGATTTTTGGTTTGAGACCTTATCTCAGCACTAATAGAAAAGCAAATGATGACTTCATTGTAAATCTTCCATTAAAGATAGAGATGATTTAAAATTGTTATTGTCATTTACAACATCAGACGGTGCCACGCGTCAGAGCGATGGGTTTGATGGAGACTGTGTCTGGGAAACATGATCTGTGTTTAAGGGGTTTAACTGTTGTATATGTTTTTTTGTCTGAAAATCTAATTAAATTTTCACTCTTCTTAGCTTGGAGACAGACAATAATTGTATCTTGTTCTATAGTTAGTGTTACAAATGAAGGAATTTGTCTCACATATTGTAAGGGCATTTTAGTGCCTGCACTGCCCATAGCCAGGTATGCTAGCAACCCCATATTGTACGCTCCACCATCTAAAGTCACTATATAGTCTATCTGTATATTTATTTATCCAACTTTTTTTTTTTTATGTAAATGGTTTTATTTGCGTTTCGCAACAAACAGAATTAACAACTGAGGAGAAGGGGGAGTAGGAATACGGTAGAGATGGTGAGGGGGCATCTAAGTTTGGAATTGCTTGGCTTTATGTTTTGGCGGGTAAGGATGACAGAGAGTGCCCAATCGGAAAGGAACCAAATGTATCCCACATCTGTAAATTGGAAAAAGGGATTGCACAGAACCACTAAGGCTTATCATACATACTCTTCTTCCCTGCTTCTTAAATGTCCCTAACCAAGAAGAAAAGAGTATAATAATATAAGTTCCAGAAGACCTCCGTAGTATATTCCCCTCCTCTTCCCCTCTCTATTACTAGCGTATGGAAAACAAGCTGGCCATACTCATAAGATAGCTGTCACTAGAAAGACTATTTGGCAAACTGCTATCTTCCCTGGCTGCCCTAGAAACAAACAGGTTGGTCAATCTTGTTATTTCAATAGGGTGTAGATAAGGGGCCTCGGGATGCGTCCCTCACAGTTTATATTAGAAAAAGAACTGTACAGATTAAATAAAACAATATGTAAGCATATTAAATAACAGCAATAGTTGGGTGGGGTGAATTCTGATATGATCATGGTTTTTACTTAATTAATAAGTTTATTTCAGTTAAAAAATATTAAAATTTAATAGTTTAAGACTCCCCTCACACTTGTGTTGGAGGTTCTTTTCAAAGTGTCTGTAATAGACAGCAGTACAATGGAAACCTGACAGATCCATTGTAGTCTATGAGGTCTATTGGACACAGTTGGTATAAATTGAAAAATGGGTCCAGTTGCTCCTGAATGGAATGGAACCTCCAACGAAGATGTGAACCTGGCCTAAGTGATGGGTTTGTTACTCTGACTGTAGCACATACTATTGTGTCCAGAAGTTTAGGGAGGTATACTCAGTTGCAAAAACATTTTATCTTTTTATGGGGAATAACATATTGGTGACTTTATGCTACTTTATGCACTCATATATTGCGCTATTATTTATACCGTTTATTATTTTTTCTTACACTGATTCCGTTTTTAGGCAACTGGGCCTATCTCATTTTTGGTATGGGGCCCTTTGAATTCTAGTTACATCCTTGTAAAAAGATATATTCTTTGTATTTTTTGGCCAGTTATAGCAGGAGATAAGGATGTTGCATAAAACCTGGCACACGGCAGAATCAGTTACTGATTTGATTGCCTTTCAAGCCGAGAAAGTTAAGTAATGAAATCAAAATCCAGAGTAGTGAAGGAGTTCATGTCAGAGCTATGGCTCGAATTAAGCTGCAGTAGCTACTTCTATGTAGAATGCTGTAAATTTGCAGCCCTACAAATATGCTAAGTGAACGCTGACACCCACAACTCCCCCGGCTTCACTGGGATGTTGTTTTTCTCCTTCAGTTGCTTCTATAACCAAAGAAGAAAAAATGCAGTGTTATGCCAAGACTGTTGTTGAATATTTACTCATGTTCCAGGATTGGAATAATCATGAGTTGTGCAACCCGAGCCGCTCACCCTTTGTATTTCGCTGTCCGCTGTTTCCACTGGTCATTGTGTTTATCAGCAATATTTGATTTGTCTCCTCAGCTGCCAAGGTTCCTCTGGTTTAAGAGCTCAGTTATGGACAATTCCTTCTTAGGAGTTCTTTGCTTTAGTGTCTGGCACCCTGTTTAGCTATTTTAGGTCTGCCGGTTCCTTGATGCTTTCCATTTATACATTTTTTTTTTTTTGTTTCTTCATATTTATCAGTATAATACTGAAACCTAGAGCAGAGCCAGTGAAAACATAGCAACGGTTTGGCTGGGTGCTAGAGAATAGCTCTCCCACAGTTATCCTAACAAATCATGCATTATTCATCATAATCTGTCCTTTATAGTAATAAAGTTACTCTAAACTACTGAGTAATGGATAATAATATTTTTACAATTTGGTCCGGTTCACATCTGCGTCAGGGGTTCTGTTCAGAGCAGAGGAAGCTCGGAAACTATTACATGATGGACACCAGTGGTACCTGATGAACCCAATGACTGCAGTGGAGTCTTTCATGTTTCTATCACAGTGTCTGTCATTTTAATGGACAAATAATGCTGCATGTAAAATTATTTTTCCCATTCTTTTTGACACAATCTGCATCTCCAATGCAGATGTGAACCAGGCCTATTTATAATAGTTATTATTATTTCCTGGATCCATGTAGATGAAATAACCACCGTTGTTTAGACCTCATTCACACTGCTGAGCGGCATATGTTGAGGCTGTAAGGAGGTATAGTGCCTCCAGAATATGGAAAGCAACAAGCAAACTGTCTGCATGAAATTAGAGACTTATGAAAGTACAGTAGGTGCTGTACTACTGTTCCATTTAACCCACAGCTTGTGTAGAGGTGCACTTGTGTAGAGCCACACACTTGTGTGCGTTAGGCACAAACGTTTTTCTTTTCTCATTGAGCTAGTAATGGCACATATAGGACTGATGAATATTACTGTATACAACAAAATCAAGCATGGTACCTCATACATAACTCTATATTGATCTATGGTTAGCATGTTGTTAGCAAAAGTCACAAATTCAGGCAGTTTAATGTTATAACATAAAATAGTTTTTGTTTCTGCTTTTAAATTCCTCTAAGATTTGATCCATAGTTGAAAAGCTCCTTAGGACAGGATCGTTTATGTGTCCCGTCCTTTGTTTTGTTTCTTGTTACACAAAATGTCAACCTTCCCCATGAAAGTCCTTGGTTCTCTGTTATGCACATTGACCCTACGTGGTTGTGCCTTGTTATCTGACTCATTATCTGTACAGCATACACCCCTTTCAATGGCAGTGAGTATCTGGTAGCTGTAGGAGGAGAGATGACAAGGGAAACAGGTGCTGTTTGATCCCTGATTTTGATTTTACAACTGGGGACGGGGACTAAGAAATTATGAATATAACACATTCATTGCTACAAATAATGAACAATGAACTGCAAGGTCAGGAAATCGTTGTAGCTCTGAATCTGCTGCAGTAATGTTCAGGTACACATCCTTAATACTTTATTTTATCCAGACTCTATAAAAGTACAGTTTTGTGAATATGAAGGCATTAGTATTCTTCTTTAGGCCACATTCTCTAAATCTATCCTTTAATATTGTCAGTTCAGTATAAAATTACAGTAAAGTTAATCAAAGATACTGATGCTGAATGCTATTACATCTTTATTCTAATTATGGCTATAAATGATGGCTATTTATGCAGCTCTGCTTCTAAACACATCGAAGATCCAAAAAGTCTGATTAATGAATATCCGAAGCTTGCACTAAGTATTCATATATTAATGAACAGAGCTGCAGGTTAGATTCAGGTATAAATGATCCCTTTAGAACTCACAATTAATTCACAACAGCATATCATTAGGATATGCTGTAAAACTTTCTGTCCCATTTATCTGAATGGGGATTGTAGAAATCCACGTTCATGCGGCAGAAGGAACCCCATTCAGATGTATGCCTCTTGTGAATACACCTTTATGTACAAAAAGTACTAAATAGAGACATAGACTACATCATCAGCAACATGTTAATGGTTTCCAGCTAGCAGAATGACATTTTTCTGCTCTGCTTAGAGTAAAAATGAATAAGAAAATAAGTAATAATGTTAAAGATAAAAAGTTGTATTGTAAAGACTTGCTGACTATATAGACAATGCAATCACAAATAGTGCTTCATTACACTTCACCTTTTTGTATTAAATATTGGTTAGAAATTATTTTCAGTAAACATGGACACTTGTTTTCTAAGCAAGTATCTTTCTATCTATAGGTATACAGAGGTAAGATAAACAGCTGATATTCTGGCCCACTGGGATTAATAATATCAATTGGCTGAATAAATACAACTTTTTCTATTTTATAAGATACTAGTGACCAGCCCAGTAAATAATTTGGAAGACCTTCCCGATGCAGCACTTTTCGGTAATTTTGTTTTAGGTAAACAATAGATGTTGGCTATTTTTTTATCCATTCTTTCTAAGAGCCAAACTTTTATTTTCCATCCATGTTTTTTTTTGCGGGATGAGTGGTATTTTTAATGGTAACATGTAACGTATCACATGAAATATTGGGAACCAAAAATGTGTGGGGTTAATTAGGAAAAAACACAATTGCGCCCTTGTTTTTTTTTGTTTTTTTTAAGAAGATCACCATACACTATAAATAACATGGTAACTTTATTCTGGTAATTGCTGTGAATGGAATGGGCTCAGCTTTTGAGCCCACTGCCTGCTCCCACCCAACATTGACGTATATGTGTGTCCCATATTGGAAAAAAGCTAAAAGAAGATAATTTTTGTGAAAACCACACACACAATGTAGCTGTAGATATTTTATGCAGCCGGAGTTTTGCATCGTATTCTTTTTCACCTAATAAGTTTAGCCACAATGTACATAATTAATATTAATAAAACTTTCCCATATTTTGAAGGAAGTGAATGGAAGCTGCAATGCTGAAAATGTTAAATCTTATTTTACACAGTTTCCAACACACATCCTCTCAGTCTCTGACATATGAATAGTTACACAGAGGTTGACTTACCCTTGAGAAGAAAAAAAAGTGAATTGCCTGTTCAAGTTAAGTTGACAAATTAAGAAAGAGAACAGTATTGCTGAGCAGGCAACATATAGACAAATCTACATGATAAGGGATTTGGCTGACCCTGTGTTATTGGAAACTGTATATTTCTTCAAGGTCCAGCTTAGATTCTGAGGTATTTTATACACCTCCAAGAATTTAACTGGATGTCTTTCGCTCAACATAAATTCAGATGCAGCCAAGGCCAGTCTAGTTCAGAGACAAGCAATTTCCTAAAAGTTTGGGAGCTCGTACTTGTTTTAGTCAAGTAGATTTAAAGGCATCCTTCTCTTTTTACATTTCTCGTTACAAATCATCTCGCACATCAAGTCAACATTTCCCGTCCCGGTTTATGCACTTCATAAAATTCTGGCAGGCATTAATGGACAAAATATTTGTAGACAAAGTTTGTTTGAAATTGTTTTTGAGATGGTCAGATGCTTGAACTTGTGCAGTCCTGGAACATATTATTGGCTGCTGCTTATGAGGTGCTAAAGAGAAGTGAAGATATTTTTAGGGAGTTTGTGTGGTCATTCATCCCAAGCAGATTAGTGCGATACAAGATCACATTTTTTCTTCACGGCTTTAGCTAAATAGTACAACAATGTTTAATGGACAAATAGCACATTGTTAAATCAATTTGCCCTACCACCCACGTCTTCTGCATGATATTTCTACTCTTGGTATATTTATATGAGTTTGCAGGGTTACGATAAGATAGTTTTTGGAATCTTAGTAAGGAATCTAGGTGTGATATCTGGCAGATATGTGTTATAATGACTGGTAAGAACCCATTATATTTGTTTAAAATATGTGCATGAAAGGCCATACCATTGTAATGATGTTTTTCTAGTCTGTGTTTTTATACCAGAACTGTTCAGTTCATAGTCTATAGCTCAGATGACTCTTTAGAGACAAATCCCTTTACTTTTGTATGGCTTCTATTAGATTACACTTTCTTCTTGAAAAGTTGGGCTGGGCTTGTATAATTTTAAAATGATAACATTTCTTTATAGTGAATCGCCACCCTTAAAATATAATGTTATTCTTGGAAATGCTCTATTTGGCCATGGAAGGTTTTCAATAATAGCATGCATGGCTGTGGGGAATTTTTAAGGTGGGGCTTCACTTTATGACAACAAAGTAATACATTATAGATGTTTGAATTATGCTTGATTATCGGGAGTGTGTTTTAGAAATAGGAATGGAAAAGCATTTAAAGCATGTGTGATTTCTTTTGATCTTAGTCCTCCTACATCCCACCTAGCAACGCTCTTCTGTGTCTCTCCACCAGGGGGCACCCTTCTACCAGGGAGCGAGCCCACAGTGGATACGGTGTCAGTGCAGCCTATCCCAGTCTACTGGTATTACGTTATGGCAGCAGGAGGCGCTGTTCTGGTGCTGGTCTCCGTCGCACTAGCCTTGGTGCTCCACTACCACCGCTTCCGCTATGCGGCCAAGAAGAGCGACCCAGCCATCACCTACAAAACCTCACACTACGCTAATGGGGCACCTCTGGCAGTGGAGCCTACCTTAACTATAAAACTAGAGCAAGATGATCCCGATCACAGTTCACGTTGCTGAGGGCGATTTGGACGCTGGATCTAGACTTAAAAGACTCAAGAACTGTTGGCTCAATTTGCACTTTTATTCTCCCTTTCTTTTTGAATCCAACAATAATTTGTTCTGCATATTTTTGAACTCATAGACATCTCGACCCCTCTTGACTGTCTCTAAACTCTTATGCTGCAACTTGGAATATGTTTGAGATAAAGGGGCAATGCCTTTTAGAACCTGAATGCTCTTTTTTTTTTTTGTTTGTTTCAAAAGACAATTATTTTTCCAAGTTTTATTTTGGATTTTCCCCCAGATGGAAAACAAACATTGCCTGAAAACATGAAGGAGAGTTTGTAAGATTATACATACATACATATCTATATCCCAGTGTGTATGAGATAGCGAGCACGTAAGTAGTGGTGGGAACCACTAATGAAACTAGGCATTTAAAACAAATGTATTTCAGTGAGCTCCCGACTGAATGCCATTGAGTGCGATCCATGGTAGTCTCCAGGATGTCAGGGGCAAATCTGTAACATTTGTGAGTGTTAAAATACGCTTGCTATCATATACAGGTAATATTATGTTGCTATTTCTGAATCCCTAGTTCCCCACACTACTTACTTGCTACTATTAGGATAGAATTTTCCAAGCGTAATTTAATTCATTTTAATTATTTTGGCAATTTTCTTAATCGCGCTTGGAGAAGATATCTTTAAAACATGGTAGCCACACTAAGAAATACAATGTTACCAAAGGAGTCATCGGAGAACTAAGAGCCACATGTATGAAAACTGTTAAGGTCTAAAACTCACTTTTTTGCCCATAGTAATCTATGGGCAAAAAAGTGAGTTTTAGACCAAAACAGTTTTCATACATGTGGCCCTAAGTGTCAATGCTGTGGAGCTCACTGCAGTACATTTCTACACATCTTATAGTACTTATATGCAATTAAAAGAATATAATGAGTTATTTTTCTTTCTTAGAAACTGTACTTTTTGTAAACTTTAGAAATCCATTTTGCTTAAACAACTATTTTTATGGCCTCAAACCCTACAAAATATTACCCGTTGGGTATGTTTTCGAGATAACAGTTGTTGACAAGTGACTGGAAGATAAGTGCGGTATTGCATAAAAATGAATGCAAAAAAGCAACAGGATCCTGTAAGAAAGGGAAGGTTTTCCAATGAAACCATGACATTGATTAGTTACCCTTAGGAGCACCACTATTTCTTCTCTGCACTGGTTTTTATTCTTCAACTTGGGTATAATTCACCTACTGATCTACGCTATCCTTTACCATGGTCGAAGGAGCTGCCCCTATATGTTTAGATTGTCATGATCTTTGGACTAAAGTACTGGAATACCAATTACTTCCTTTATAAACTACTAATTCAAGACAAACTGCAAAGACATGTCAATACCTTCGGCGTCAATAAAAACACACAAAAATACAAAAATGATTCTAATATAGCACTTAAAACACCAGATAAGCTAAGACTGCCTATCCACAGAAAATCGGGATAGCCGCCCCAATAAGGGCGACCCCAACAGGAATCTGGGCTATTAAACCCTAATAAGTCCCTGATTGATTTCTACCAGAGAGTCCACTATGCAAGCACAATTCAAAGTGAGCAATACACAAGTTAATAAGGATAACACCCACTCAAATGTCTATAATCTATACAGAGAGATTTATATTCCAGATACCAAAATCCCCCAATAAAACCCGTCACATTTCCCCAAAGAGAGAAATTAGGTTCATCAGAGAATAAATAGATACTGGTAACCCTCAACACAACACCCAGAGAGTCCACTATGCAAGCACAATTCAAAGTGAGCAATACACAAGTTAATAAGGATAACACCCACTCAAATGTCTATAATCTATACAGAGAGATTTATATTCCAGATACCAAAATCCCCCAATAAAACCCGTCACATTTCCCCAAAGAGAGAAATTAGGTTCATCAGAGAATAAATAGATAGTGGTAAACCACAAAACAAAACACATCATTTTAACCCAGTATAACATAAATAGAGCACAATATTCAGTTTAACTGAGGTCCCTAAGATACCGAGGATAGCACACAGACTGGGCTCCGATACATATAGGGGTCCACTGTGTAGAAAATGGATCCCTTCATAGGTGATTTTGCTGCAGTGTCAGATGGAAGGCAGTCAACTGTATCAGAGCCCAGTCTGTGTGCTATCCTCTGTGTCTTAGGGACGTGAGTTACACTGTATATTGCACTTTATGTCATACTGGTTTACAATTTTGTGTTTTGTTCTTTGGGTTGCCACTGTCTAATTATTCCCTGATTTATCCAATTTCTCTCTTTGGAGGAAACGCATTGGATTTTATTGCGGGATTTTGGTGTCCAGACTATAAATCTCTCTGTATAGACTATTCGCATTTGAGTGGGTATCACCCTGTGGATCTTGTTATCTTGTATATTGCTCATTTTGAATTGTGCTTGCATAGTGGACTTTTCTGGTAGAAATCAGGGACATAATAGGGTTCAATATCCTAGGTTCCTGTCATGGTTGCCCTTATTGGGGTGGCTACCTCGAATTTCTGTGGATAGGTATTCTTAGCTTATAGGGTGTTTTGAGGGATATATTAAAATTTATTTTATTTTTTTGAGTGTTTTTATTACGATATTATTGAAATTGAAATTTTAGGCTATAGTCAAAGGTATTAACATGTTTTTGTAGTTTGTCTCTTATTGTTATTTTGTGGTGCTTGGCTTTTCAATCCTTGGCGAGACCCCTACTTCTTATCAATTTAGTGGGTATTAGTAGTTTTTTCTCTAAGCTACTAATTCATTTGATTCTTACCTCACAGTTATCTTTTATTGGCTAGTCTATAAATGAAGTGAATTTTGCTTAAAGGGGTTTTCTCACCATGCAGTTTCACAGAGCCACAGCCAGCTTTAGATTCATACTTCCAGGTCAAGCTGTGGGTGGGTCTATTGCAGTGAGTGACATATCAGCTCTGCTATTTCTAGCTATTCCTATTAAACTGACATGACTGCAGGAGATTTATAAATTGTTCTACACAAGGCTGCAGAGCTCTGAAGAGTGAAAGCTTTTAATTTACTTCAGTAAACAAAGTCATTTGCTAGAGATAAGACTTAATAGGGATGTCTCATCATGGTCGAACTGACTGGATAAAGGGCAGCTTGGAACAATGAGAGATAAGAGAGCAGGGAGTGATGGTCAGTAAACAGAGAAACTTGTATTCTCTAAGAGGAGATAAAATCTTCTTTATCTCCTGACAAAAGCAAAATCAAAAGAGCAATGTTTTGGTAAAAGTTTTCATTTACATTTCTCTATATGTTAAAAGTTCATCGTTGTGAGAAAACCCCTTTAATGTATTCAGAGCCTTTGTATCTCACTTCATTATATAATTATTACTGCCTTACCTAGTCATTGATTTTATCATTAACATAGTATAACTAAATCTATCTGGACATTGTTATAAAACTATATATAAAGTAGGTTCAAGTACATAAGTAAACCAGTTATTTTGATTTATCTGGGCTTAGAAAGCAATGAAAAGCCAATGCTCCATTGGTTACCACCAATACTTAAAAACAACCAGGTGGGTTAAACCCTGTGGGTTAAACTACATGCACACTGATGTGTATCTCTCTGTCGAAAAATGGGCAAGGATGAATTATTATTTTTTTTTTTTAGAAAAAAAAACCAATGGTGGGGGGGAGTAAAAAGTTGCCGATGCACTTTTTTTTGAAATGATAGCACAGCTGGCAATGAGATGCGTGCATTCATTTCTATCAAACAGTAATGGAAATGGTGGTTGCTATAAATTGCATAAAGCATTGTTATGCACCACCTTCCATGCCACCAATATGATTATGCTCTTAAGACTAACATATGCTTCAATGTTATAAAAAGTCATAAATAAGTACAAAAGAAGCTGTTTTTTTTTTCCCCATGGGCAGTGTCTGGTATTGCAGTTCACTAAAAGTGAATGTGGCTGAGCTGGAATACCAGACAAGGCCCATGAAACAGAAAAGCACTGTTTCTATTCTATTCTTGCACACCATTTATTTAGCGATCACTATAACATAACTAAAATATTCCACAGAGGTCACTAATATCTCACTACAGCTAATTTTGCTCACTGCTGCAACATTTGTTTAATGTATTTGCAAAGTAAGCCAAAAAATCCAATCTTGGTCCTACCACGCTTTAGTTTTGGTCATACATTTCAGAAGAGAATCTCATCGCTTGACCTTTATTTCTGGTCCAGATTAAAACACACATCTATAATTGATAAGACACATGCAGTTCTGCCATGTGTTTTAATTTATTTTTTTGTAATGTACATAACAATCGTGGCTCACACATTTTGCAGTTTTTAGTGTTAGTGGAGCTTAAGAACAATACGTTTTACTTATTTTTTTAGGTAGCAAATGGGTGGCCTTATATGCTAAAGTGACATAGAAATGTATATTTTTTTTTGTATCCATGCTGTTCTTTGGGTGTTTGAATGTATTTCTCACAGAAATGCTAGTATACAGTGCACTGCTGTATATGATAATTTTGAGCCTTTTTGTATTAGATTGGTTTTGTCCATTTGGCATAACTGCTAATTATTTTTCTGTGATGTAATGCACACATAAGTTTGTGCCTAGAAGTTGAAATATTTTGTACATTGTAAAGTACCTGTATACCAGGAGGCAAACCAGGCAGTGTAGTAAAATAAAACTGAGACAAAATGTTAGCAGCTTTAAATTTCCCATATTTCATATACTTCACATAAAAAACCCTCTTATTTATTTAAAGGCAACCTACTGTTTACTGTTCCTCGTGTTTTTGTTGAATTGACGAGTCCTTTATCTTTCCGGTTAGAAGACTTCTGTGTTACTGTCGTCCAACTGGTGTCACATAGATGAGATACGGTCCTCAAAGTCCTTTTACAGCTAAGAAATGTCTCAAAAGGCTTTCTTGGTTGTGGCCTAAGAACTGTGTAGATCTCATCTTGAAACCAGTTGGACAACCTAGCAGTACATGGAAGCCAGTTGTTAAGTCTGTGTATGGTGATTACCAATATTCTTCAGGGATCTATGTTGCAAGAATTAATTCTCATGATCCACTTCAGCCTGTTGTCATGCTAACTTACTGCACAATGCATTATAAATCCATTTAGCATGAAAGTGGTTCTTACAAAATGGCTTCCTTCCGGAGCTATGTTTTTGTACTGAGGTTTTTTTTCAAAGAGCCTAATTACAGGAGGAAATTTATTGGAACTGTTTTAAAAATCACATCAGTCCTAAAGTGTAAGTGTAATTATGCTGCTAGTTTTCTCTTGTCTGTTTAATCTAACAGCAGTATCTAAAGCTTACCATCTGTTGCCACATACTTAGAACAAAGTTCCATGATTGTAAATAGCATTTACTGTTTGACTCAAATTAAAAATAATATATATATGAACAAAAAGAAGTAACCAGCTGCATTGTGCACAAATGAAAAGATGAAACAAATGGAACAAATACAACAAGGCACCTTTTGGCCCTCAGTTTCCTACTTTTTGGAAACTGCTCCTCATTAATGTGTTTTTCTTCTACATCTCTGCTGCCTTTTAGATGCCTATGTTGTTGTTGATAAAATTTGAAAGAAGCATAAAAGACAAATATCATGAAATCTATGTTCTCGTTTCTCAGCAATGTACAGTCTTTCTTTTCAATGTTTGTCATGTTGCTGTCTGGTTCTGAAGGGGTTGCTTTAGAACATTTTACAAATACAATTTTCGAGGCCGATAACACAGAACAAACTATCTGGACTTTGTATTTGATTAAACGCAGTTTCTTTGGAGAAAAGATAAACTGTGCTAAAAACTTGATGATAAATATGCCTTGTGGCAAGAGGGAGATGTTATGGTAGTTTATTAAAGGGATAATCACATTAAAGTGAAGCTGTAGGCAGGAGTACATCGTGGCCATTCTTGTGATGGCTTCTACAAAAATACCACTTTCTCAAATCATTGGTCACCCAAGATTTACCTATGATGACCCAACATCAATGACTCATAAAAAAGCTACAATTGTTTGATCCAGTATTCATATTAGGCAGTTTACAATCATAATGGATCTCATTTAAGCCTCGTTGTATTGACCAAGTGCATTTTGAAGTCCTGGCCCATAGGGTTATGGAGTTTCTCAGGCATGGTTCTGCACTTGTTCTAGATACTTTTGAGTTGTGTTTCATATTAATGTGATTATAAGTGCTTTGATTGAAGTTACAGCCCTTTAATAGAAAACCACATCATAAATGTTATCCATGTTTCTACCTGTTAATTATTTGCAAACAATTGGGCATGGTGAATGCTGTTCCTTATCTATATGCTGTATAATGTTCTTTTCTATAAAAACCCTGGTAAAACACTATTGGAAAATATGATATCTAATAATTTTCTCCCTTATAATTGCGCATTTCTTGCTTTGTCCTCTGCCTGAGAATGAAAGTTAAAAAAAAAAAAAAAACTTATGGAAATTTGAAACTTATTTGATCATGTGCTGTGTGGAATGTAATTAAAGGATAATATTTTTGTACAAACATCTGTTTCTCTTTACTTCCCACTGAAAATGGTCCAGATAAATGATGCAGGCTCTCAAGCACTTAAACAGATTCACAGCTTTTTGTGTTCCCCATCATCTTCTCTTTCTTATGGTATCAGCATTTTGCTTACTGTCGTGAAGTTTCAATCAGTCTGTCACCTGAGACGACAATGATGGTAGTTCCGGGATTTTACTAAAGTTGCTAAGTGCTAAATTGCCCGAATGTGATTATAATGAAGATTGTCCTGTCTCTGGGGTAATCAACAAAATGGGACATCATTTTCCCTTCCCCTAAAGGGCAAAAATAAGCAACACAATCACGCTGGTGTGCATCAGCAGCTTAGTGGAAATTTATCATGATGATCTCATCAGACTTTCTCAGCTGGTGCCATGTTTGTCCGGTGTTTTTTTTGAAAAGTGGAAGTTGTTACAACTGATGGGATATAACCATCTTTCTCTCAGATCCACATGTGGCCTGTAACCCTTGATTCAGCGCTGTCAGCCCCTATTGCAATTAAGCAATCTGACATAACAGGATGAGGGGTACGCAAACGGTTTACAGGATTAAAAAACCTTTTCTGGCTTTGCCAATATTGATTTCCTAATACATTAGTCCTTTTGTTAATTAGTCATAAGCAACAGACATTTCTGTCTAGTGCAATACAACAGCTTGTGTCTATGAATTCTACATCAGTGTGATTTAGATGGATCGTGACATTATGCTTTTATTCACATATGTTTACAAGAACCAAAAATATGTACATCTTCATGTATGCCAAGTGCAGAAGTGGTAAAAACACCTGACTTAGAAGGAACAGTACAAGTAACAACATAAATTGCAGAGCATAGGCAAGACGTGACATGGCTGACAACCTATTCTAAAATAAAATGTTGTTGCCATTCTCTAGATATATGATTGGCTTGTTGTTTAGACAGGAAACTATCGGCATATGAGCAGTATTAGACTGGGCATTTTTCTTTATTCTTTCTCTATTTCTGGTTTTCTAGAAACATGAATGTTATTTTTCAAAAAATCTAACCTGTGTTTTTCTTAGTTTCTATTTTTATGGACTCCAGAATGGTAAATTATCGAACTGTGATGAGACATCAGGCTCCATATAGAAAAAATAAATAGTACAAAAATATGGGGCAACTGCCTACAGCAACCAGTCAGATCACTCCATCAGGGGGTAACAACATAAATGGTATAGAATAAGCAAGACACATGGCTGACTTTACCTGCTCTAAACTAAAATGTTTTGACATTCTCTGCTTTATATGATTGGTGAGGTTAAAAATACCTTGGCTTGTTTTTTAGACAAGAAACTAGACATATGAGCAGTCTTAGATTTTCCTTTGCTCTTTCTTTATTTACTAAAAACTTGGACATTTTTTTTCAGACAATCTAACTTTTCTATATTTGGACTCTAGAATGATGAATTAGGAAACTATAATGAGACATCAGGCTCTATATGTAGAAAAACTAAATTATACAAAAACATGGGACAAGTGCCCACAGCAATCAGTCAGATCAATCCTTTACTGTCTTAGCTGCCAATAGAAAGTTGGGATTGGTTTAGCCCTAAGAAGCATATCTGTTTTTATCGCTACTAGTCCTACAGCATCTAAACGAGATACTATTAATAATACTGTTCTGTTTATATAGCTTAATACGCAGCTATAGCTTATCGTGTATGACTGTTACATCATGTATGTATTTGGCTTTTGAATCTCGTTTAAAAACGTTCTAACTTGTTAACATGTTATCTAAAACTGTATGTGTGCTTCTTTTTAGTGGATGTTCCATTTATAAGAAATAACCATGAGCCACATGGACGTAGCTTTGGAGGAAAATTAAGTAAGAGACTCTGATCTGTACTCTGTTTTCTTATCTATTTCATATTGTATCTTGTTCTACTTTATGCTAAAGTATATATGATTGTTTCATTCCTAATAAATGTTTTCTGTTCTGCAGGAGACTATGAATCCTACACAACTTTTCCCACAAGTAATGTGGTAACGCCAAGATCTGACAAAGAAGAAAGTTGGCTGTATACTTTGGATCCTATTTTGGTAACCATCATTGCCATGAGTTCTCTTGGTGTCCGTCTTGGGGCTATTTGTGCTGGTTTGCTACTCTACTGCACTTGCTCCTACACTGGCCTCTCCTCTCGGAGCTCTACAACTTTGGAGAACTACAATTTTGAGCTTTATGACGGAATCAAACATAAGGTGAAAATGAATCCACAGAAATGTTGTTCTGAGGCATGACAGAATTCTCGATGATTTTGAACCTTTAGGGATTCCCATTTAAACATCTCCTAGTCATCAAAAGTGATGGCCATGAATTAGCTGTTTCAGCTGTTTTTCTTCACAAGGACACTGAAACTGTGCTTCTTTGAACTACAAAAAGAATGAAGAAAGGACAATTCTCACTTTCCACCGATGCCTCCCAAAACTTCAATGCCTCCCAGTTTTAAAGACTTGATGCATAACTTTTCAGACTATCCTACGTATGACATATCTCTCCATGGAGGAGTGATGTGAATTAAAATCTCGTATCAGTGCTGTTAGTGTTACCACTTGGACTTTTGGGAACAACAGCACTTTCAGTAGGACGAGATCATCCTCTCCCAGCCCCAAGTGAAGTGGCACGACAGCATCTAGACATGAGTAGAAGAGCCTTAAGATTACTTGTGATTCAGAGCCATTTTCTACAGCCAGGTCTCTAATGGAAATGTGACCGTCTTCATGCGGTTTGTTACAGTTTTTTCTTGTTTTTTTTTTTCACCATGCCTCGAACAAAGGACACATTTTTAAAGGGTTTTATATTCAGAGCTGGCTTTGATTGTACCTTTTATGTATGGTATGTTTGGGTGGGTAGGAATGATTACAATTCATGTATTGTTTTTTGGTGAAGCTTATTTGAATTACACTTGACCCCTACACTTTATTTGCTATTAATGTGCCGTAGACAGATTTATTAAAGTGCACCTTACTCTGACAAAAATTAGACAGCCATTAAATGGGATGTTCAGTTATATGAAGCCTGGCTTAGTGGTACCAGGGAATTTCTATGAGCATCGGTTTAAAAAATGGCTGCTTTTTCTATATTAAGGTGAGAGAAGCATTTTAATAAAATATCTAGTCCTTTACTTTTCATGTGAAAAACATAAAGAGAGCAATGGATTATGGACATTCTGATAAGATGATTCTGCCCACTGTTCAATGTTTTGTGTATATTCACAGTGCCCACTTTTACATGCCAAAACATTGTTATTCCAGTTCCCTTGCTAAGGCTGTACTAGTGCAACACCAAGTTAAATATTTTTGTGCGAGATCCACTAATCAATTACATTTTACCAATAAAAGGTCAACAGGCAAGACGTTCTACTAGCGTAACTCAAAATGGTAGTAGAATATTATTAACTTTGGGTTAGTACATGTAATGCACACATTACATAACATTTTCTTAACAGATATTCTCCATACCTCCATAGATCACATGTCAGATCCTTTGATAGGTGCTGCTTTTCATGTTAGTAACAAGAGCAGTACTTATAGCCCACATACCAAGACAGGATGAAAACTTTTCCCTTCATTACATCCGAGTGTCTACTTGTCCCATGCCAGAAAATTTGCCCATCCAATGCATGCACCTAAGTATGAATAGCCTTAAAACATGCATAACCAACTGGGTAGCAAAGCATGCTGGGAGTAAACCAAGAGCCACTTTTTAGCTGTGCCTACCTTAACTATATGTAGCATAACTCATCAGCAATGTGTTTACATGTAGTGGTCATGTAGCATTAGTTCATATGAAGGTAAATGGCATGCACTTTTATATGGTTCAGTCACGAAACATTTTAATAAAATCCAAAATGAAATCCAAAAAGAAAGAAGAAGTGGAAAGGTTTCCAACATCCTTATTTCCTTAGGATTCAGTCCTGGTTTTCGATCTGCTGCTGTACGAACCGGACTTTCATGAATCACTGATATTCAGTTACAAACATGAATGTGCTACAACAAATCATAGAAACCCCACATCAGCCACACCTCATATTGTACAGTCCGGTTAGATGAGTTAGGTATTTCTAGGTGCACAATTACATTTACTGGCACTTAGCAGCAATTATAGGGACACTACCTGGCATTTTTCTTATGACATTGGTGCCTATTGGTTGAGATTTGTTTGTTGGTTAATATTTATGGATAATAATGCCCAGTTTATTGTACTCTGTATGGCTAATCTTTGGTAAAATAGCAGAAACTAGTGTCTTACGCCTACCAGAAGCTGTTTTCTCGTAATTTTGATTAAGGAAATAGGGGCTGTTTACATATCAAGAGCAGCTACATTCATAACTTTTCCTTTAAACATAGTCCTGTTTCCTACTTAAGTGCCTTGGCTATCCAGAAGATAGAACTTATTATTTTATGCCATGATTTCCTGAGGGCCCTTTTAAATGTGAATGTGATCTACATGTTTAGGACTTGGTTTGGAAAAACTTATGTAGTAAGTGTGTAGTTCCTGTTGCCAAAGTATGGATAGATATAGCCATCGGGTGATTATTCATACAGGATATATGGTCATTGTTTTTGCTTGTTCCAGTTATGTCTCTAGTTACACTAAAGACTTCCACGTAATACATGTAGAGGGTTCACTAACTCTTATATTAATGGTACACCGTCACATCATTACAGTTACAGTCTATTTAAATGCTTTACTGTCATATAGTCACTACAGTCTATTCAAAGGACAAGAATTCCTTTAAACAGTTAAGATACTTTGTACCATGATGGAAGAAACATTGAATGTTGTGTTGAATTTGCCAACTGTTTAGTGCCTCTTTAAGGTTAAAGTTTATACCTAATGCATATGATGCAGCAGGACAGAATATTATTATGTAGTAGAAAGTGCAACGTTTTGATGTGTAAGGATTCGTTTGCAATTATTTTGCTTTTGTTTTTTTTTGTACAAATGTGACCTCTATACCACCAGGGCATATTACTATACCCTGGTGATAAGTTATACTGCTATCTGAGAATGTACTCAGACCTACCAGTAGCCCTTCAGGACCAGGCTACCATCCCTGAATGTATCCCACAGAACTTAACTGATGAAGCCAGTAGGTTGTTTCTCTTGAATGATACATTACTATCGTTAAACCATGAAGTACAACAGCACATTTTGGAAGCTGGTGCTGTACTTTTGAACTGAGGTCTTATTACTAAAACCTCAGAAATGATTTTGCCTACTTTCAAGCACCAGTCATACAAGTCAACATGTAACGGGGCACTTTTTAGCTAAAGGATTTTCTTGTACTGGTCCATGGAAAAATTATTGAACAATGTCTTTGCATTTAATGCTTGTTTTATCCTTTGTCTTATATATTTAATTTCTGGGTTGAATATAAAAAGTGACAAGTATGAAATACAACATACCTACATATCATTAATTAGTAAAATAATATTATGGTTACTGTTGTAAGGAAATAGAAGGAACTGGTCTAAGTGTGTTTTAACAATGGATGCATAAAAATGTGCATAAAGGATGGATCAAGATGTGAATCATAAAAAACAAAAGTATTTTGTCCAGTTGATCAACTAGTACATACATTATCAATGACATTGCAAACTATTCTGGATTAAAAATGTAATAATCAGCAAGAGTCAAATTCAGCCATTGTCTAACGTAGCAAATATGTTAAATGTAACCAATTTTTTCATTAGACGCCAGTTATGCCATTGAATAAGCATTTATCCATCGAAATCAGTAGCTTCCACTGGTTCAGTTTACCAAATGGCCGTCTCACTTGGCAATGGGTACATTAAATTATCTGCTTCAGCTGTTTTCTGTATGGTTTCCCTGCCTTGCTGTATTTCAAATTGGCTATAAAATATAAATTTAAAAGGGTGCTCCCACGATGCACATTTATGGCAGATCAATAGGATATGCCATCAAAGTCTTGTAGGTGCACGTATGAGAGGTGGGATTCGCACCCATCTCAGGAAAGAGCCCCCAAAAGTGTTGCCTCAAAACTCTCCGTTATTTTTTTATGGGAGTTTCACGTACAAATAAACGGTGTGTACGGCTGTAATTGGAACTCCCATAGAATAGAATGGTGAGTCATGTGAGCAGATCTCCCTTCTGATCCAACACTTTCGGGGGCCCGCTTACAGAAGTGAGACCCGCATCTATCAGACTTTGATGGCATATCCTGTCGATATGGCATTTAATATGAGATTCTACAAAAACAAATCAACTAAACAGGTGCACAAAAAGCTTGGTATTTACAAACATTCATCTTCAAGCCTATTTTTTAAATAAATTTGTTCAGAATTGAAATGTACACTTCATGAAAAACTGAATCTTTGTATTTAATTAGGGAAGAAAATATTTTTGTCATTTTTGCTACTTTAGCAAAACAGCAGAGCTTCATCCCTCACTTGAAGCTTCACTGCTCCATCAGAAGATAAATAGCTCTTGTTCTTGTCGTCCAAGTTTTAGGACTTTAATTCTGAAATCAGCATAGGATATAGGCAGTAATGTGGATGTTATGGTTCTAAAAATTAGCTGCTTCCTCTTTTCATACAAACTGACAAAGATTGCACCAAATAATATAGTCTTAGGGTGCATTACATTTATATCAAACATAACCTAACAGGCTACTATACATTAGTATTTTTTTTTTTATTTCTGTATAAAATAGTATTGTTCATTACACTTCTCTGTGCAGTCTACAATCTATTGGACATCCGTTGGCAACATTAGGCACTATGGTCCATATGTATGAAACGGTTTTGGTCTAAAAATCACTTTTTTTACCCATAGAAACATATGGGCCAAAAAGTGAGTTTTAGACCAAAACCAATTCATACATGTGACCCTATATGCCTAAACATAGGTGTAGATTAAAGGTCTCAGCGATGTATACTTTGGGAAATCTTCTTAATAAATACCTCTGCTATCACTGCAGACAGTATGAATGCACCCTAACTGAGGTGGAATATGCACAAGCTAGTTGGTTCAATTTCAGTACAGCAACTACAAATCCATACAGGACAGTCCGAATGTTTTTGTAGAATTGAAGGGTCTGATCTTGCATCCATAATTTAAATTGTTTTTGTTAATTTATGTGTAATGTTAATGCAGCAATGTAGTTTACTCAGCAAATTTCATATTTTCTTTTCAGGAAGATAAATCAGCCCGTCACTCTTAAGTGTTAAGAGCCTCTGTAAGTGTTTGGTATTAAGGGTGATTATCATTTATAGAATATGTTTTCACAAACATAATCAGTCCAAAACATTTTATACTATGTAAATAATTTATATTAGAACTTACTGTACCTCCCTCTCTATTTATATTTCCCTTTGGTCTTTTAAATCTTTATGTAAATATGAAATTTGCATTGAGTATTTTGTCACCTGCTGCTTTTTTTTAATCCTTTCACAAAGGGGCTTGGAATGGCTTGGCGTTGCATGCTCCTTTGGCAGCATAAGGGGTTAAATGACATCATTCCATTTGCTGGCTGAGCCAGAATGAATGGATTTAAGAGCTTTACTGTGATTCTTTATGTAAAGAATTAGAGATACAATGTAAACTGTGTTATGTAATTTGTATAAACATTTTTTTAAAATAACTATTTAATAAAATAACAAGCCAGATTTTTTGATTGTTGGTTTTTCTTTTTCTACCCTTATTATTGTATGTCTAAGTATTTTTCAGTGATGAGAGAGATGTTAATGACGGTTACAATATTCTCAATCTACACCCTGAGCCTTCAAAATGTCAGAACCCTGCCTTCATTTTCCATTTGGCCTTTTAGGCTGTGATCACTTTCTTAAGTGGTTTGTACATTGGTAGAAACAGGGTGTCCTTTTTTTATTTTTTTCTAGCAACACCATTCTTATTTAGGGGCTGTGTCCTCTGATGCAGCTCAGTGATTGAAGTAAATGCAGATGACCTACCATAGCAGGTAGAGCCCATGGACATGAGTAGTGCTGTTTCTCTGAGACTTTTTCAATCAAGAAGTGTCTTGGCTCACATAGTAATTGGCCAAATGGGCATTTCATGTGTGTTAAAACAGGACTAGGAAGTAACTTGATAGGGATCCAGACAGCAGTGGCGGGAGACCGAAGAAGTGAATAATGGTTATTTAGGGTCACATGTATGAAAACTGTCTTGGTCTAAGACTTTCTTTATTGCCCATAGCAACCAATCAGACTTCCCACTTCATTTCATATAGCGCTCTGAAAAAATAAAAGAGGTGCTCTGATTGGTTGCTATGGGCAACAGAATCTAAGAAAGTCTTAGTACCAATGACATTGGTGTTTTTTTCCATAATCATGGTCCCTCTACTTAATTTCTTTCACTCAGGCATTCAATCCATTTGGGGAAAAAATACTAATCATATTCTAAAACGGATTGTTATATGAATCTTTTCCCAATAGGGTATAGCGAAAGTAAGCGGTACTTAGTTTTGAGCGTGGTTCTAATGCTGCTGCACTCTCATTTTATTTCAATATGAGGGAGAACAAGAGGAGACTTAAAGGTTCCAATGGTTTAAAATGCTCATTAGTCCATCGGGGCATTTTAAAAATAGAAAAGTAGAAGCATATTTACCTCTTGGATGCGCTCGTTCCGTCACCCCGGTGACCTTACATGTGACAAGTGCAGCTAATCACAGGCTGCAATGTTCACTAGCACGTGACCACCATGATCTGTGAAGGGCTGCACCTGTCACGTGAACAGGCAAGGCTACTGCTGGGATCACTAGGACGACTGTGGCAGTGGAACGAGTGCATCCAGGAGGTCAGTATGCTTCTGCTATTCTATTTTTCATCATGCCCTGATGGACTAATGAGCCTTTTGAACTATTGGAACAACCCTTTAAATTAACGCAGCTCTTTACCTGCTGATGGCAGATGTTGGTGAAAATGCAGAGAGATAACTAAGCAATTTGAATGCCTTACTTAAAGGGGTTTTTCCACAAAGTGACTTCCTTACCTGTTATCTGCTCAGGACAGAAGATAAACAAATCATGCTGTGTCATGAACAGCTACAGGGGTAGAAAGGGGGGCCCGAGCAGAGCGAGTAAGCAAGGAAGCGTCTGCAATGCAACTAGTGGATTCTCTATACAGCAGAAAGCCTCATATACACTGCACATTTCTCCTCAGCCCCTTGCAGAGTGAGTAAGCAAGGGAGCGTCTGGAATGCTTACTAAGATAATTACATCACAACTAGTGGATTCTCTATACAGCAGAAAGCCTCATACACTGCACATTTCTCCCCAGCCTCTTGCAGAGTGAGTAAGCAAGGGAGCGTCTGCAATGCTTACTAAGATAATTACATCACAACTAGTGGATTCTTTATACAGCAGAAAGCCGCATACACTGCACATTTCTCCCCAGCCCCTTGCAAGCTCCTTCATGTTCCCTGTCATCAGATAAGAAGTGCAAACATGCAAGCGCGGCCAGATCAGCTCCTGGTCGTGTCTAATGTAAACTTTTTAGTAGCTAAGGGCATGTAAAGAAAGCTGTAGCTGTCACAGGCTTGACTTTTTATAATCACACATATTTATAAAAGTGATTAAATACCCATTTTGTAGAATCCCATGTCAACATTATATTGAGGCAAAACCCCTTTAAAGAATTACTATTCCTTTGTGTATGAATTGATAACTTTCTAATATGTCTGGTGAGCCTAGTGATCACAGCAGCCTAACACTGATTCAGGGTATGTGTAAGAGTATGCTAGCAGGGGGAGATGAGGAGTGAGGCAAGTGTTATATGAACTTGTAGGCTTACAGAAACAGTGACTAGGCTGCAACTTTAGTGTATTTGTAGCATGGTAAACACTGATAACTTCCTGTTGGTGAATATGAAGTCTAGAAACAAGGTGCAGGACAAACAACTTAAAAGGGAACTGCTCTAAAAAATGATTGTACTTGAAGATCCAAAAGCCAAAAAAGATATAATTATGGAGAGATTAACATATGGTGTAATTTGGCACAATGGATTTTGCTGCAGCGGATCTGCTGCAAAATCAGTAACAGGTGAAATCCACTGCCCGTGTTTTTAACATTTGTATATAACAAAATGGCGGAAAAAATAGGTCACATGTAAATCTTCCCGAAATTTGGACTGATATTAGTTTTTTATTGAAAATGGCAGGTACAATGCAATTCACAACTACTTACATAAATACTTGCTGATTTACTTAACATAATATCTAATCTTGCATTATCTGTACTGGATTTGCTCCTATGCCTCTCTTCAAATACATAAATTAGTGATATTATATACACACTAGTAGTATTGGCCATTATTAAATTTATTTAAAGGAAACCTGTCGGGTGGTTTATGCTGCTCTATCTGAGGGCAGGATGTGAAAGAGAGAGAGAAGCTGAGCTCTGTGACAGGTTTATATGACTTTATGCTGAATTTTGTGAGTAAAAAGCAGAGAAAATCTGTGAAACTGAAACTGCTGCTTACCCCACCGTAATAGAGTGATTGACAGTTTTCTCTGTGCACAAACTGATGCAGGGAAAATTGCCCATTACTGTATAGAAGCAGGGTCAGCAGGACATCTCCGGTCAGTTAAGGAGTCCGGTCAGAATTTACTTTGCTTTTAACTCAGAAATCCTTCTCCAAACATACAGTTGAAACCAGAACTTTACATGATGCCATTTATTTTGTAAAGTACACCAGTCCCTCCTGCAGCAAAACAGTCCCACAACATGATGCTGCCAACCCCGTGCTTCACAGTTGGGACGGTGTTCTTAGGCTTCCAAGCTTCTCCCTTTTTCCTCCAAACATAACGATCGTCATTATGGTCAAACAGTTCAATTTTAGTTTCGTCAGACAACAGGACATCTCCCCAAAAATGTAGGTCTTTGTTCCTGTGTGCATTTGCAAACATTAAAGGGGTTGTATTCTGTTTCTGCTGCTGCTGGTCGGGGCACGCCTCCTGGCCAGATCCCGCCCCCCTAGACACGCCCTCTGCACTGTGATTGGCTGGCTGACATTTCATTCAGCCTGTTGGGATATGCCCCCAGAAGGAAATGCCCCGGACAGGCCCCCTATGCTGTGATTGGCTGCCTGCACACTCTGTGTTTTCTCCCCTCTGAGCTTTTAAAATCGATAGTGAAACCAAGGTCTGCTGGCTCTATACACAGCTCCCAGCTCTAGGGTGAATGATCTGGGCAATTACTAGCTATTTAAGTCACAGATCCCCTCATGTAACACAGTATTATAGAGTCTCCTGCCTGTTAACAAGGGGGGAAGGGTAGTGTGCATTGCTCCATATAACCCAGTTTGCTGCCTGGTAACAGAGGGGAAGGGGGGGGGGCAGTGTACATTCTCACAGGTCTCATCAGTTCAGGTTGTGTGTAGGACTGCATATAGCACAGCAAGGAGCTTGTGGAGTCAGCCTGAAGCTTTGCAGACAAAGGAGCAGCATGCAGGCAGCTGCAGATCTCTTCTCTCCAGACATCCTTCTGCTTCTACTGCCTCACCCAGAATGATGATGTCACAGGTCTTCAGTGAGGAGAGACACACCTCCTGGGAGGAGAGACATGCCTGTTGAGAGTAGAGACTTGCCCCTGAATTTCTAATTCAATCTCAAAGAATTAGCTGAAGAGCACGAACAGTTCAAACGATAAAACTCCTTTAATCTGGCTTTTATATGTTTCTTTTGGCGTAATGGCTAGTTACTGGCAGTATGGCCTTTCAGTCCATGTTGAAACAGTACTCATTTCACATTGAATACTGACACAATCACAACCAGCTTCTGCCAGCATCTTCACAAGGTATTTTGCTTTTGTTCTTGGGTTGATATGCATATGTCGGACCAAAGCACGTTCATCTCTGAGACACAGAACCCGTCTCCTTCCTGAGCGGTATGATGGCTGGACATTCCCATCTTGTTTGTACTTGCGTATAATTGTACAGATGAATGAGGCACCTTCCAGTATCTGGAAAATGCACCCATGGTTGATCCAGACTTGTGCAAGTCCACAATTCTCGTTCTGATATCTTGTCTGATATCTTTAGACTTTTCCATGATGTTACACACAGAAGTAATGTGTTTCTGGTGTGCATTTAAAATACATCCACAGGAGTGTCTATAATTAACTCAGATGTTGCCAGTAAACCTACCAGAAGCTTCCAAATACATGACATTATCATAGGGGCTGTACCACATTGTTTAGAGGCATAGTAATCCTAGTGTATGTAAACTTTTGACTTTGCAGAAAGTAATAAAAATGCCTTAAAATAATTCTCATTCTCTCATTATTATGGCATTTGGCAAATATAAATAATTTTGGTTCCTAATTGACCTAAAACAGGTAAGGTTTATTCTGATTTCATGTCAGATAGTGAGAAAAACATGCATATGTGTCTTTTTATATAGTGTATGTATACTTCTGGTTTCAACTGTATATATTACAGAGCTCAGCTTCTCTCCTCTATCATATAACCCTATATATCACAGAGCTCAGCTTCTCTCCCTCTCTCATATAACCATATATATCACAGAGCTCAGCTTCTCTCCCTCTCTCATATAACCCTATATATCACAGAGCTCATCTTCTCTCCCTCTATCATATAACCCTCTCTATCACAGAGCTCAGCTTCTCTCCTCTATCATATAACCCTATATTCACAGAGCTCAGCTTCTCTACCTCTCTCATATAACCCTATATATCACAGAGCTCAGCTTCTCTCCCTCTCTCATATAACCATATATATCAGAGCTCAGCTTCTCTCCTCTATCATATAACCCTATATATCACAGAGCCCAGCTCCTCTCCTCAATCATCTAACCCTATATATCAATGAGATCAGCTTCTCTCCCTCTATCATATAACCCTATATATCACAGAGCTCAGCTTCTCTCCCTCTCTCATATAACCCTATATATCACAGAGCTCAACTTCTCTTCCTCTATCACATCTTGCTCTCAGATAGGGCAGCATAAAAATCCATTAAAATTGCATATGTAATGCATTTTTCGCAGTACTTTTTTCACTGTTTGCTGTACAAGTCCTGAATTACAGTAGACACAGTATAGTTCCATGCGGGGTGCTATTTATCACATGGCATCTGATTGAGCATGTCTTATTCTTCAAAGTTTTTGAACTGGGTTGTCAACTAGCCTGTCTCACATTACTCCAGGTTGAACAATGACTGAGCTGAGAACAGAGAATGGGGTAGGAAGGCATTAAAGGGGTTGTTTAAGCTTGTAATATCCTCTCAGAGACCAGCTTTTACTTCATGATAAACTGGCTTCAGAGAACGGGGAGTTTCTGTGGGAGTTCAACATAGACCCAAGCACACTTGAAGATATTGCGAGATGGGACAACCCCTTTAAGGCTGTGAATGCTGCATTTGTGGCTTCTATTAAAGCTCCAATGGGGGCCTGTGAAGGGTGCCATATATCAGGTATGGGGTCCCATTGTAAAAAGCACATATAATTAGTAGTATATTTTTTTACTGTGGTGGTCCTCTTTATAGAAAAGCTGGTGCTCTTTTCTATGTAGTTGAAAAATAATGGTATGATACTAGTCTAATGGAGGCCAAAAAAGACAGCATTTCAGATCAGAGCAAGTGAATGAGAGATGAGGTATACATTCAACATAGACTTTAATATATATGTTTTTCTTGTGCATATTTATTACATACACTGCATTTTTAGGCTATGTCATATAAAGGCCTGTTGCATATATTTAAATTTATATTAAAAAAATTGTGTTTCTTCTTAGTATTATCTTAGTAATACTTAATACTTTATGCTCAGCCTTGATGCACTGTTATTCAACATGCTATTCAATAAAATGATGTTTCTCTACTTGTTCTTTTGTTCATGTGATTTAACTCTTTACAAGAAAGATATACGGATGTTTGGTTTGGCCTATCAAGGTGCACTTGCAGAGACCTAGCCATGTTGCACTTTGTGTATCCGTAGCTAGGGTTAACTACACCCGCTCCTAGTGTTTTGTGCCCTGTACCCACATGCTGTTATAAGCAGCAATGTCCAACAATAAGGACACAGTATGGAAAACGTGTCTGCAATCATTAAATGGACATTTTACAAAAAAGCCTATTCAGAAAGGTTCAAACAAAATAAAAGAAAGAAAGGGAGGGACATTCTACTGTGTAAAACCATAGCAGGACTTGGAGATATGATTATGATAATACGCTCATGAGGGACCACGGAATAAGGCTTTTATTGTATTACAATCCATTTCAAGACCTTCTTTGGTCTCCTGATCAGGTACTGCAGCTGTAGCATCCAGTAAAGGTCTCCATTAGGCTAATCAGCTGAAGAGCAGCTGCATTCCCAGATCAACATTGTGAACTTATTATAAGTTATGCAAAACTTTAGAGACAATTATGTGACATACACTCACAGTTATTTATTATACAAAGCACTTGTATTATTACGTTCCATGATACCAAATTCAGAAGAGCATTTTAAAAATGGACAATTATATCCTACATAACTTTGATTTATTAGTTTACTAGAGACTAGAAAATATGTCAAAAAGCTCAGACTATCAAATACATTTTAAAGATACAAAGGATTCTTGATTACATGTGACATCTTTCATTCCATAAAATGCTATCACCTCACTGTAGAAGAGCAGCTGACATAAAAAGCTTTCTATGATATTGGGACTCCCAAGTTTTACTGCTGGTTGAAAGAGCTCTTAACTGCTCCATTACCACTATCCATATATCATCCTACAAGGATATAACCACAAAATGCATGAAGCGTCAGAAGTGAAAGAGGTTTCAGTGAGGATAAAAACCTCAAAACGTAGTTATGGAGAGAAGGAGGTGTGCATTCCTGATTTGCTGATAATACACATTTATCTGTTTTGAGATAGGGGAACAAAAATGAGGATGGTATGAAGTCCTGAGCTTAAGTGATTGATGGTAAATTATACAGCTTTCTGATTGTGTGATGTTAATTTCAAAGTACAATCCTGCATTGTGGTAATACAGATATTGTGATTTAGATATGGTGTTCTATATAGGTCAGCTTTAGAGCATGCCCATGTTTTCTGAGGCCTCATTGACATCACATTTTTGCCTCTTCTGGGATGCCTTGAAAAAGTTATCCCTTGATGGGGCCATAGAAATCTGTTGGCAAATATAGTATCTTTTTTTAGACTTCTCAGAATGTACAGAATCTCACAAAAGTGAATACAACAATCACGTTTGTAAATATTGTATTATATCTTTTCATGGGACTACACTGAATGTATGATTCTTTCATACAATGTAAAGAAGTCAATGTGCAGCTTGTTTAATAGTGTAAATTAGATGTGCCCTTAAAATAACTCAACACACAGCCACCAATGTGTAAACCACTGGCAACAAAAGTAAATACACCCCTAAGTGAAAATGAACAAATTGTGGCCAAAGTTTCAATATTTTGTGTGGCCACCATTATTTTCCAACACTGTCTAAACTCTCTTGGGCATGTAGTTCTCTGGTTGCTGCCACTGGAATCCTCTTCTTCTCCTCCGTGATGACATCACGGTGCTGGTGAATGTTTGAGACCTTGCGCTCCTCCACCTTCCGTTTCAGGATGCCCCATAGATGCTCAATAGGGTTGAGGTCTGGAGACATGCTTGGCCAGTCCAGTACCCTTACCTTCATTTTTGATCGCAAGGCAGTGCTGGTCTTTGAGATGTGTTTGTGGTCGTTATCATGTTAAAATAATGCCCTGCAACCCAGTTTCCAAAGGGAGAGGATCATGCCCTGCTTCAATATGTCACAGTACGTGTTGGTATTCATCATTCCCTTAATAAACTGTAGCTACTCATACGGCTCCAAACCATGACACTCCAACCACCATGCTGACTGTAGATATGACACACTTGTCTTTGTACTCCTCACCTGGTTGCCGCCATACACGCTTGACACCATTTGAACCAAATCAGTTTATCTTGATCTAAACAGGACATTATTCTAGTAATCCATGTCCTTAATCTGCTTGTCTTCAGCAAACTGTTTGTGGGCTTTCTTGTGCATTATCTTTAGAAGAGTTCCTTCTGGGACAACAGCCATGGTGACCAATTTGATGCAGTGTGCGTAATATGGTCTGAGCACTGACAGGCTGAACACCTACCCCTTTAATCTCTGCAGCAATGCTGGCAGCACTCATATGACTATATTTTGAAAAGACAATCTCTGAATATGACGCTGAGCACATACACTGACCTTTTTTGGTCGACTATGGCGAGGCCTGTTCTGAGTGGAACCTGTCTTGTTAAACCGCTGTATGGTTTTGGCCACCATGCTGCAGCTCAAGGTGTTGACAATCTTCTTAAAGCGTAGGCCATCTTTATGTAGAGCAACAATTCTTTTTCTCAGATCCTCAGACAGTTCTTTGCTATGAGGTGCCAACTTCCAGTGACCAGTATCAGCGAGTGTGAGAGCGATAACACCAATTTTAAGGGTATGTTCACATGGCCTGTTGGATCCAATTTTGGATCATAAAAATGTATTCAAAAGCGCTGCGTCAATCGGATCCAAAATGCATCCAACACGCAGGTGCGTGTTTGAATGCGTTTTGGCTGCAGCAGACATGCACCCTGTAGCTTTAAATAGGGTGTCTGCTGCATTCTTTGAATGGATCTGACAGACGTATCAGAAAGATTCCAGTAATAATGCATCGGCAAGCACTCATTTGAATGCCGATGCGTGTTTTACATTGAAAGCAATGTAAAATCACACTGCACATTTTAGATGCGTGTTTGGATCTGTTTAGGGTCTGAAACACGGATCCAAACGCGCATCTAAAAACAGATCCAAAATCGGATCCAACACGATTTATGATCATACCCTAACATACCTGCTCCCCATTCATACCTGAGACCTTGTAACACTAACAAGTCACATGACATCGTGAAGGGAAAATGGAAAATTGGACACAATTTGTACATTTTCACTTGTACTTACTTTTGTTGCCAGCGGTTTAGACATTGATGACTGTGTGTTGAGTTATTTTGAAGGCACACCAAATTTACACTGTTATACAAGCTGAACACTGACTATTTTACATTGTTTCAAAGTGTCATATCTTCAGTGTTGTCCCACGAGAAGATACAATACAATATCTACAAAAATGTGGGGGATGTACTCACTTCGTATATGAAGTTATGAACTAGACACAAAAGCTTTGTGCACCACGCTCCCTAGGCACCCCAAACCCAAAAAAGGGACACAGAAAGGTACAATAGTGATATGCACAGAAATAAGAAAAAAACCCCGGGTTTTTTTCCCAAATGGGGAAATACATATGTTTAGGTTTATCATGCTCTAGGGCCTTGGTTTAAACATTTCCTTTGCCCTGGAAAAGGGAAACCCCGGGGGGGTTTTAGCCCCCCTTTAAATTTAAATTGTCAAGGGGGAGTAAAAACTCCCTCCACTTTAATAATAAAAGCTATTATTTTGGAAAAAAACCGGGCCTGTGAAAAACTAAATGCCTGCTTTTAAAAAGGCAAATAAAAAAAAAACACAACAAAAATTTCCCAATTAAAGAGGGATTAATTTGTGGGGGCAAATTTGATTCAAACAATTTGGAAAATTCTTTTAAAGAATTTCAAAAAAACTTCAAAATTCGGGCACGAACCCCAAATTTTAGGGTAAATTCGCAAGGAACGAAGCACTTTTTTATTGGAAAAATGGCCCAGACCCACTTTTCTTTACATGGGGAAAGAGAACTCAGGAAGGATAAAGGGGGAACACCCTAAAAGCCCAGTGCAGACATAAAAGCCAATCACGACCACGGGCTTCTGTGCCCGTTTTTTTCTGCCCAAAAAAAACGGAAGCCATCTTAAATCCTCCACAACTAAACTGGGGTTTTGGGTTTTTAAACTCTTGCGCGGGGGCTCACTATATTGAACTTATTATAAACAAAACTCGTTTTTAATCAGCGACAAAAGGGGGGAAAGACCAACACAATGTGTGTCATTTGCAGACTTGTTACTCAAGAAGTTTTATTATTTTATCTCGTTTGGGCGGTATTTGAAACTCATTATAAAACAAACTCGTTTTTATTAGCTTTTGGGGGGAAAACAATAACAAGATGTTCATTTGCACATTTAATTTAACCCATTTATTATTTTTTTTGTAGATTGTGGGTATTTCCCTAATTCCAGGGGGGGTTGCACCTTGCCCCCATATACCCAAAAATTTTACTTTTGGTTGTTCTGTAGGTTTTTTAATAACCCGGTTTAAAATTTAAACCCCCTTTTATTGTGTTTTAAATTTTGCCTTAAATATAGGGGGTTTTTTTTTTCCTTTTTTTTTTTTTTGGGGGTTTTCCAATTAAACCCAATAAACCCCGGCCTTAAATTTTTTTAACCCCCTTTTTTGGGAATTGTGCGGAAATTTTGGGAAAAAAATTTACAGGGTTTTTTACTTTTGGGTCCCTAAAATCCCCAAATTTTTCCCTCTGTTTTTTCTTTTACGATTTCATACAAAAGGGGTTTTAATCTAATTAATTCTTGATTGTGCGGTAAATTTGGGAAAAAAAAAAAGGGGTTTGGTTTTTAAACTTTTTTGTCCTCTAAAAAGGCCTAATTTATTTTTTGTTTTTTCTGAAACGATATTTCATACACAAAGCTTAATCTAACTTCTTGACTGTGGGGGAAAATTTGGCCAAAAACAGGGGTGTTTTAATTTTATTGCCCTAAACGGCCTTTTAAATTAAAACATCTGCTTTTTCTGTTGGTTTTTCATACCCAAGCCTTAAAAAAATTTTTTTGATCAAACATTATGTCAACCCAGAAAGGGGGGCAAAACCCTCACATGTAGTGACAGGGCAAAAAATTTTCGGGGACGGGCACAGGTCGCGGGCCACAGAAAGGGGACGCACAGTGGGGGTGCCCGGGCTGGGTCCCCAAAAACTCCCGGGGGCTTCAACGGCCGGGGTTTGGGCAGCAACCCAAGGGTTTTGAGGTTGCCTATATCCACTTCCCCCCGGGATGACCCTGCCAACCCCCCCCAAGAGTCGTTTGGGAACGCAGCCCACAACCCTTATTTGGCTGGCCCGGGGGGCGGGTCAGGGCCCTCACCTGTCCTAAACCCCCCCCCTGTCCCTTTTGGGTTTCTCTCACCAAAAGATCTACTTTTGGGGTCGGGGCCCTCAGCGCCCTATACAGCGAGGAAAACCTTTGACAACTTTCACGGGCTACATGGCATTGAAAAAGGGGGGGCAACATCCCCGCTTCTTGTAGTAGGGGGGAAAGTGTGTTTTTGGGGAGTGGAAACGGGAGGTTATTTTCCCAAGCGCCAAACTCTGCATTCTGAAAACCGTTGAGGAGAATACCCCTGAGGGGCCAAACACAAACAAATGACAAAGTACCGATCGCACTTGGGGGACCCGGGGGTGAAGCCGGGGTTTTATCATCTTTTGTCGGGAAAGAGGGGGGTTCAGTTTTGCAACGGCAGCAGCGCACCCAGCAATTTCCGGGCTAGTGGGAACAGGGTGGCACCCTTTTTGGGGGGCGGGACCCAAAAAGGGCCGGGGGGGTAGAAAAACCCCTTTGCAGGTCCAAAAAAAGCGGAAACGGGGCTCACGGGGCACCCGGCTTTAGTATCCCCCCCTCAGACAGCGTAGGGGGTTTAAAAATTTACCTACTCAGGGGTTGGGGGCAGTTTGTTGTTTAAGACCCCAGAGGGGCCGAACAATGTTGTAAAAGTAAAACGTGGGCAGAAATTTAAAGCAGGGGCCAGGGAGCTAACGTGGAAACCACACCCCCTCAACACATGCAGCGTAAACCACCCCCGGGTCGGAAAACCCGACCCTCAAATGGGGGGCCCAAATCCTGCCCCGCAGCAACAGCCCTAGTGGGCACACTTTCCCATTTCCACCCGTCAAAGGCTCCACCACCTCTGCCGAGGGATTTTTTTGCCCTTTGCCAAACCCCACCCGGCCCCAATCTCTTGCCCCTCGCTACCCATGGCACCAGCATCTTTTAAACCCGGGCAAATTGGGCCCAAAAAGAAAAAATACGCCCAACCCAAACCTAAGCTGAAAAAAGCGCCCGGGTGGCTCCCTGCCCAAAGTTGTTGGTCCCCAAAAGGTTTCCCCCCCCTTTCCAAAGGGTTTTGGACACGGCCCGGGTTTCAGGGAACAAAAGGCTTGTCCCGGGAGCCGAGGTGGAGATTTCCCAACCCCAAAATTTTTTTTTCCCAAAAATAGGCAGAAACCAAACCCCTTCAAAATATTGGGAAACCAAAGGGGGGGCCAGCCCCCTTTGACTTATGGGTTTTTTCCGGGGTTTGAAACGGCAGCGCGGCCCCCTTTGGAAAGCGGGTAACAAAGGCCCCGGGCCATACTTTTCTTTACAAACCCACTGGTGAATGTGTTTCCTCCCCCAGCCCCCCCCAAAAAAACTTGGACAGGAGCGGCATTTTCCCCTTTTCCCCCCAAACGTGTCAAACTGCTGCTCCTGCTCCAATATCCGCCCTCCTCCACCACCCCCCCACACCCTTTCCACAACCTAAGTGCGCCCCAAACCTACCACATGTGCAGGCACAGCGTACCCACCATTCAAAAACCTTTTTTTCCTGGGCAGACAAAGTCACACACGGGGGGAAAAACTTTTTCCCATGCAACAAAAAAAATCGATGTTTGGCTTTCTCCGCGACAACTGAAAAACCCAGCCCCCTGGTACGGGCCCAAAGGGGAAGGGAAACATGCTGTCGGGTGCGCACGAAGAGGGATGACCCATCCCCCCTGCATGGTGCCCCTTGTTCAATCGGGTTTTGGGTTCCAAAAGGTCCTAAAGCCCTTCCCCCCCCATCTGAAAAGCCCAATCTAAAAAAGGGCCAGGAAACTGTGCATGCATTTAAAACCCCAAATTCTTACAAACCCAAAAGCAAAACCCCCTTTCCCTTGATTTTCCCACCCTCAAAACGGCCTCCCCCAACATGGGCTGTATGCAGTTTCCCCCAGTTGAATTTTAGCCTCCATAGTTAACTGCCTTTATGAAAAGAGAAAGGCCCCTTTAAAATTTTTTGATGCCCAGCGGACAGGAGTACTCCCCTTTTTAATTTTGATGTCAGCCAGTGGCAGCTCATGCGTGGACACCCCGCCGATTCCGGGCCCTTTTTAAAAGGACTTATTTGTCGGCCCCGGGCTACGGGATGAATAATGCATTCCCCTTTCTGTCCTGGAAAGTGCTCAAAACTGTCTGGGAAGGGGGGTGGAAAGTGCATTTCACTCACGGCCCGGAGTCCCTGAGGGCTAAGGGGGGGAGGAGGAGGACATTGGAGCACAAACATGTTGGTGAAATGTTTGGTTTTTCTACTCAGGTGAAGGGAAAGAAAAGGAGCATCCGAGAGTAAAGGGGGTGAGAAACAAAACAGATGACCCAAAGCACCGTGGCAGATACAGTGGGAATGGAGTCAGGGGTCCCCTTTGATACTTTCCAATGGGCCCCAGCAGTGATTTGCCGGCTAGTGACAGCCGAATAGTCACATCGGCAAGGGATGACTTTTGGCTCTCCATCCTCTTGGTCCTCGCTACCGGGCCAAAAAGGGTGCCTTTTTTTTCCCGTGCCCAACGGGGGGAAACTGGGGAAATATAGAAAATCTTGTAGCAGTTTGGGCCGCTGCCATGTGTTCCTCATTGCTTATGTACCATGCCCCCTGCTGGGGGGAAGTGGGGGGGTAGGAGCATAGCAGCCCCTTCGCGCACCCCTAAGTCGGAGACTTTTGATGAGCAGCCCCTTCACCCCCTATGAGGAGAGTACCAGCGCAGCAGGCCCTAAGACCCGAACCCAGGGGGGGGCCCTACCTGGCAATTTGACCCCCCCGAAAAAGCCGCTGGACACTGGGCGCCAAATTTGAGTGGGGGCCCCCAAACTTGCCGATTTGCAGTGGAGAATTTCCCCCCGGCCAAGTTTTGGCTTAGAGCATTTTAAAATGGGGCGGGGGCCATCTTACCCCAATGAGAACCGGGTTTTTGTCCACCAAAAAATGGGGAGACTGACCTTTGTCAAGAAAAATCAGGCGTGACGGCCAGGGTTTGCAACCCCAATTTTTTAAACATAGATTAGACACCATACCCCCCCCCAAAATTTTGGAAAATGGTCGGATTCTAATACCTCCCTCACCACTATTCGATGCCCCGGGCCGCCTGATGCCACACATCTGCTCCCCATTGCTCGCTTTTGTCCCCCCTGACCCCATGCGCTGTTTTTGATGCTCCCGCCCCCGCCCCCCCCACACCTTCTTCTCCCTATGTGGCCTCCATGTTGCTGCCCCCCTCCAAATTTGTATTTTCCCTCTCTTGACCTCTGCTGCCGTGTGCCGGTCATTTCACACTGGCAAAGTGCCCCTCTGTGGCCCCGATGTTGCTGCCCCCCCCACACTCTGCTTTGTCCCTCTCTGTGGGCTCCTGATGTTGCTGCCACCTCCCAGAATTTGTCATTGTGCCACTCTGGGCCTACTCATGCTGCTGCCAACTGCCCGCTGTCTCACTGGAACACCCTGTGGTTTCCTAATGCTGTTTCCATCCTCCACCACTCTATGACATTGCCACGATGTTTGGTTTACCCCTTCTTTTCAGAAGGAATGAAAAGGATCAGGATTGTCTGATGATTAGCTAGCCAAAAACAGGAGTTGATACAGAACACAGAAGACATGCAAATATCCCATTTACTGGTCATCTCTGTTTTGGATCAACCCTGTTTGTTTTTGGCTTTAGCAATATGAGGGATTATTGACCTTTGGAAAGCGGACACTAAACGGATGAAAGGAAGGGAAAAATGATCAGGAGACGTCAACGCAAAATTACTGCCGACACCCTCTCCACTCGTTCAGGGGGTTTCTACATGTATCAGCATTTAACAGAACAGGTTCAGGTTCTGTCATAATCTGTGGAATCATCTGATGTTGGTGTAAAAGGAGTGCACTCTTTGACGTTATAGTAGGATCTTGGCCCTCAGCTCGGTTCTTTCAAGCTGGCGCTGTCGTTACCTTGTCAGGCTCCGTTCCCGCGTCACTTATTTGGTCAGTTTTGCCCCTGTAAGTGCCCAGGGAATTGAAGAGTGAAGTGATTCTAAGGGTGGCGACGTGTCATACTAAAACACAGCATTGTATGAAGATTAAACCACGCTCCTTATGCATATTTGGGCATGGCACAATGTTCTATAGCACCCTACAGGCTCTCTGCAGCCAGGAAATAGCTGTTTTTTTACTGCGATTCGCAGCGAATAAATTCGGGTCAAAACAATATATGTCAGAAAATTCTGCGAACTTGGCGAATCGAATTTTTGAGAAATTCGCCCATCTCTATGTATAACCATACTTACCACCTTTTGAAAGCAACCTAAAGGGAGATTTAAAGTACACAAAGTAAAAATTGGCATAAATCCACACCATGCATTTTACATTGCACACCTTTTACACAAAAGCCCCACAACCTTTTTACAACTGTGTAACAGCTCATGAGAACAGCTGATTGGTTGATGACAGGCTCGGACGGGCCGCCTGGGGATCGGTGAATCCCCCGGCGGGCCCAGAGCTTCTGTGGGCCCCAGAGGCAGTGCCGTCGCTCCCCGGGGCCCGTCCGCTGCATCCGGGCCATGACTCCCGGGCCCTGCGTCCCGAGCACTCAGGGACAGGGCCCGGGAGTTGGGGACTAATGTCCCCGACTCCCGGGGCTGCGCGGTGTCAGCGGAGCCGAGCACCACTTGCGTTCGGCTCCACTGATCACCCTGGCAGGCCTAAGGCGCTAGGCCTTAAGCCTGCCAGGCGCGGCCGCCAGCGGTGACGTAGGCGGCGCTGTGACGTCTTATCACAGCGCAGCTTATGCTGTGCGCGAATAGAAGCCAACGGCAGCTGCTTGGCGCGGTCAGGAGTTTGCGTTTTTTTGGGTTTTTTTATATAAGAAGGAGACCCTGGCTACCTGGCTAATCTATAAAGGGGGACCAGGCTACCTGGCTAATCTATAAAGGGGGCCCTGGCTACCTGGCTAATCTATAAAGGGGGCCCTGGCTACCTGGCTTATCTATAAAAGGGGAAAGCCTGGTACGGGCTTATCTATAAAGGGGGGCCCTGGCTAATCTATAAAGGGGGGCCCTGGCTACCTGGCTAATCTATAAAGGGGGCCCTGGCTACCTACAGTTTACCTAACTGGGACCTACTTATCTATTTGGGGTCTATTTTCCCACCCACCCATGGTCTACTTATTTACCTTACTTGGGCCTACCAAGGCCTATCCAGTGGGGGTCTCCCTACCTAAATAGGGCCTATCTAGCTACCGGGGCCTTCCCCCATTTGCCACCTACTAGAGTTCTTGACTACCTACCTGGTAATATAATTGTGAGGAGAGCAGTCCATAGCTGTAGCATAATCTCCAGGAGGTTAGTCCTCTCCCCACCCTCCAACCCTTTAGGATACTAATCCTCTAAGTTATGGCTACCCGCTCTCCCACCCCTGGGAAGTTTGTACAGAGGTGGGAATAGGTAAAGAGATGCTGGAAAATTAAGGATTTCTAAGATATTTGTGTGAAATTTCTCCCAGGGTTGAGTCGTGGCCGGGACATCCATCATGTCGGTCTGGAACGGATGAGAAGAAAAGGGAATAAGAACAACTCATAAAGAAGAGAACGATCCCCCAGTCAGGAAGTCTCCGGTGAGTCCTGTTTTTCGGGGGTTATTTTACTTCTATACTGGGATCAGTGCTGTATTCACCAAAATTTTTGGATGTGACCCGAGCTGGGTCTCTCCTCTATGGGGGTCTCTATATGGCGGTGTTGTAGGTTATACCTGAGCTGGTGTCGGACCTCTATGTGGTCTCTATATGGCAGTGTTGTAGGTTATACCTGAGCTGGTGTCTGACCTCTATGTGGTCTCTATATGGCGGTGTTGTAGGTTATATTGGCTTTAGTATAGTGGCAGCATACACGTGTCCCTGATTGTAAGAGTGAGGGAACACCTGACCCTGTGATAGGAGTTAGACTTTTAGTTTCTTGCTGGTGTTTATTTTAGAAGGTGGTGAGGTGCGTGACCTAGAGAAACGTGGAGGGGATATTGTATGTGAGCTGGTGGGGGATATGTTGGACTGACAAATGTGTGACTAACTTGATATTGTACTACACAATTCAGTTCTGTTTTGCACACTGTATTATGTGGTAAAATGGGCGCGTTTATGTCCGAGAGGCCGGTAATATGTTTACGTACAGTAGGGTGGGCCCCCGAGATCAACTCCCCTGTGGGCCCCAGACACCCCAGTCCGACACTGGGTGATGGAGTTTCACTCCACTTTCCTGGATGTTGGATAACCTACCCAGCATTCTGGAACAGTGGGTTACTCCACATCAATCAGCTTTCCTTTAGGCTATGTCTAAACAGCAATGTGAAAATTCTGTCCAAAATCCGTCGGCATTTTAACATCACCGGACTTCATTTTTTGGTGCAGGTTTGTGCTAAAAACCGTGGTCAGTTTTCGGATTTGCCGTCGGCCCCGCACATTGAATGTACGGGAATCTGACAGTAATCCTGCGAATCTGAAAGTTGAAAATTTTGACAAAATTCCGGATTATTTAAAAAATGCCCCCAAAAA